>CEMJ01393772.1:13653-35710 GCA_900068955.1 Clitocybe nebularis | reverse complement strand
CATCCGCAGGGTGATCTCAGAGCTTGATTTAAACAAGACAGGTGCTTTAGTTACTGCATTCGTTTCCTTCAATCAGTACTTTCTAACATTGGCTACACCTGTTAAATCAGTAACAACCGGTCCCAAAAGAAACAAAAAGCCCGCTGGACGTAAGAGGCCGGTCGAGGTTTCCGATTCTGGCCATAAACCCTCGGAGCCAGATCAGCCCCCAGGGAAGCGACGTCGCAAAGAGGCCGATTTCGAGAATGACCCCGACGTAGTAGATACATCCCGACGAACACCAGCGCCGCCTCAAAAGCGGTATGGAAGAAAAGGGCGAACCTCTTCACCAGTACCTCAGATTGTTCAGGAAATTGACTTTGACGAGCTTCCTACTACCCTCACTATACACGCCGACGACTTGGACAAACAGAGGGCTCGGATCTCAGCCATGAGGGGTAAAAATTCTAAATATACAGTGAAACCCAAACCGACTCCAGCAAGATTTAAGGTGAAGAAAGTGACCGCCAAAGACGAGGCGAAGGTTCTGAGCGAAAACTCAAAATTGGCTGAGAAGAATTCTGATTCAAAGGCATGTCAAAAAATGTTCTTCCCCCTTCTAACGTTTCGAATGGTAATTCAATCCAGGTACGGGGCGAACTGATCAATCAGGATGTAAAACCAGCCCGTCGTTCAGCGCGTGTCTCGACGATCAAAGCCGCTTCCACCGTTACATTAGTCAAACTACAAGCCCCAGAGGTAATTGCGATTAATACCGCCCGTACGGCATGCAAGAAAGATAAACCTTGCATCAAACCCAAACTGGCCCCTTGGGAAGGTTTTGCACAGTCTGTTGAAACACCCCCCGTCTCAATGAATATGCTGAGCTCTGATTTTCCTTTTTCCGGGGAAAATCAAGCTTTGCAAAATAGTATCGACTCATTTCCCGAAGGATCAATATCCGATCCGGAGTCGCTGATAGTTCGCGATGTCATTGCACGGCTCAAGGTCGATTCGGACTCTGAAATAGTTCAGGACATTAAATCTCTTCTTCGGGGTGGTCCTTCATCTCCCGACATCGAAATACCCAAGAAAGATCCCATTGATCTTAACAGCGACTCCCCAGGCAATAGTACTGTCGAGCCGCTGGGAGCGTCAGCAAGTCCGACGCCCCTGATATTTCGGCCCGTCAACCCTCCCCCAAAAGATCACCCCCACCCTATCTTTGCGTCCCCAACAGTGTCCCGCTCCTCCCATGATTTTGCTAATAAGGATAAATCGGAGCTCCATAACTTTTTGTTGAAACGGGACAGAGATAGTAAGCTGTACTATTTAATCGCATATACAAGCTTAATCGTCCGTAGGGCCTCTTTCCCTAGCGGGCCATAAGATGTCCAGAAATCCACGCCATCTTTCAATCCTTGAACACCACCCTAACCAACCGTCCACGAAAACGATTGGGATGTCTAACGAAGATCTTACCCCACGCATATTAGATGTGAGTCGCTAAATTTTCTTAGACATGTCATTTCGTTAAATGGCGTTACAGGTTATCAGTGAGATAACACAGGTAATACAGGGCTTCAGGAGTCGTTCAATAGTTTTGCACTAAAGATCTATCTGTCATGCAAGGTTATCGTCCGAAAAGCGTCCCAACGATTTGATGGTGTTAGGAAAGAGCTCCGTGAAGGACAGCTTAGAATCCTATTTGACACGGCCAACGACCTGGAAGAGATGCGCCATGAAAGGTTTGTCCTTGTACCCTCAATACCTGTATTTTTACTTCCTTGAACCGCAGTATCGCCAACTTCCATACTTTGGTGGACTTGGAAGAAGAGTATGCAAGTTATCGCCGCAAGATCATTGATAGTTTAGAGGACTTAGGTAAAATCAACCAAGAGATAACTCACAATCTTGCAGAAACAATTCAAGAACACAACCGCAACAGTCTTTCGAGAAAATTTTCAAATACATTTTTCACTTCACGTATTCCCGCGGTCGTACTCAACCCAAAGCTAGTGATGTAGCCTGCCCAACCAAAGACTGTATTCCCAAAAACTGTGACATTATGTTGTATCGTGCCCTTGCTTGTAATTGTGGAGCATCGATCACACATCCTAATAACATGGTGGTTGATTGAGAATTTGAGCTTCTGGTTTCCTGTGAGTTGTAAAGCGGATGTTCCCTCAGGCAGAGCCCGCCGAATAGGACCGCACTGCTGATGTCGTTGTAGAGGTACATTCCTAGAACAAGACAACCTGAATTTTTCCGTCTTTAATTGCCTTCTGGATCGCTGTCCCACCAAAGACGGTCTTGAAAACTTCGTCTCTGGTTTCTGGGATGTCAAGCAACGATCGCTTTTTGCTATCTCGGTATGTCACATCCAGCATAATATGTGAGAGGGCAGAGACAGTTAGGGCATCTGAGAAAGGGATTTTCAGGGATAAATACGATGAACTTCGGGGAAACATTCACCTGTGTCGCAAAGTAACTTTCCAAGTCTACCAGGCGTTCCCACAGCAGCGCCGACTTTTGTACGCCTTAAGTATACAACGTGCTCGGCGAGTTTAAAATGCTTTGCAAATAATTTGGCGACCTCGCCGCCTTTCTCGCCTCTTAGTCGCTTGTCCTTCAGAACTCTAGTAACATCTGCCACTCGTAAGGCCGCCCCTGTCACAAAAAGCAGAGTTGGCGCTCCGTTGGTTTTGGATTTTTGAGACAATCGGGTATGAAGTGTTGGGAGAACTGTATCTGTATGAGATAGATGTCATTATGACTTATGCCAAAGCGGACCTTTGATAATGAATTCGACCAAGTTCTCCAATGTCCTGGGTCCAGTCCATGCTGTTGTATCTACGATAGCTGCTTCTGTCTCCTTGTGAATTTAATATTGCCTTCCGACAGACGTCTGCATGGCCATGGTACTTACCCGGTATCCGAATGTCATCGAGTTCTAAGGCCGACATCTTGGGAAAGGATTTGATCTGTACAGAAGCAAGATAGTCTGATAAACGACTTGATGGCTGATCCGTAACAGAGCTCTCGATAGCTTCCACGCTTTCGGCCAGCTTTCTCTTCTATTGCATCATAGAAGTAAATACCGCTGCAGGATGGGGTGACATGTCCAAGACGAACTTTTGCCTTTCGCTCTTTCTCTTTCTCCCGCCTCTTCCTTTTTTTGAGCATAGCAGCCGACTGGTCGATCGTATCTGAATTTTTTGGACCCACTCTATCATCACCTTCGGGGCTCGTCGCCTCGTCGTTCTGTTCATTATCGTCTGCAGCATCGGAGAAGAAGCCTCCGTCCATACCACCATCTTCTTCGCCCGATAGCGCGACAATATCATCGATGACAAAGTCGTCTTCCAAATCGTCGCCGCCTTGATTCATGGGGAATGTCCAAGTTATTGAATAGAAGGTTTGAGGGCCAGGAAGAGAAAATTCAGTATCTGGGGCACGTGACGTACTATATTAGGAGGCAAATTAATGGCGTTGATTGGCGGAGACCATTCATCTCCTCCATTTAGTTCAAATTCATTATCCTTATTCTCGCCAACATGCGCTTAGTACTCTTGGACTGGCTCTCAGCCATTTCTACTAGCAGCCCGCACTTCAGGGTCATAGCAGAGAAGTGGATCATTTGTACGGCACTTATTGCGGCAACGTGCCTTCTAGGCTGGTGCTATAAAGGGTTCTTACACAACCGCTCGCGCGACAAACCCAGATCAGCGCCTCCGGGCCTCCAACCAATACCCTCACATCCAATATCAAGAACGTTCAATCTACCTGATATTTTTGCAAGAATTCGGCGTCGTCGACAACCCAACGACCCTGCTCTGGACTCTAAAACGCCTGCAACACGTGCCATGCGGTTTACACGCCAGGCTCGCCTTACGAAGAAGTTAAATATCCCTCTAGAAGTTTCCCCCCCGCCCCCGCCTAAGACGCGACAGCCCTACGAGGCCTTCCTAGTTTTGGATGTCGAAGCTACATGTCAGTTAGGCACCGATTTCAACTTCCCTAATGAAATCATTGTGAGTGAGAGAATCCTCGCCGATTTATTAACAGTTCCCTCAGTCAACAATACTAGGAATTTCCGGTCTGTTTAATGAAATGGAAAGATAGATCGGACGACCACACAGCTAGCCAATTGGAAGTGGTCGATGAATTCAGAACTTTTGTTAAACCATCCTGGAGACCAATCCTTTCACAATTCTGCACAGAACTCACTGGAATATCTCAGGTCAGAAGCTTGAACTGACAATTTCTTTGCGGATGGTGACGCGTATATTTAGGAACAAGTAGACGCTGCGCCACCATTTCCAGCAGTGATTGAATTGTTCCAGAAGTTCATGATAAAACATGGGCTACTCGACGCAGATACTGGGGAGAGGCTTATTCGATTTTGCTGGTGTAGCGATGGTCCGTTCGATGTCCGGGATTTTGTTGTGAAACAGTGTTTTATTTCCAAAGTTAGTCAATATACTGCTTTTAAGAGGGGTCCCGGCCTCATTCAGAGCTCATACTGGCTTAGGTTCCAATGCCAGGCTGGATCCAAGGCGACGTACTTGATGTTAGGACAGAAGTCTTGAATTTGTTGTATGCTCAAATAGAACCTGCTAAACGCATTCCGGTATTTTGAATGTAATATAGTTCGTAGGAGATGTTTGTCTTATCTTTTGCAATCGTTTATAGGAATGGAGCGGCCAGACACGCCGTTCTTTAAATATATCGGCTCAGCTCAAGGCCCTTGGGTTACCAGCCTTTGCAGGCAGAGAACATAGTGGTATCGATGTGAGTGGACGCCTACATATGTCCGATTATTCCTAAAGCTAGCGAACGGATTCTCATCAAACAGGATAGCCGCAATATCGCGAAGATTGTTGCCGAACTAGCAAGGAGAGGGATTTGCCTGCGTCCTAACACCACCATTTACCCCAACCGGCGATGGCGGTGGATGGGAAAGCATGGCCAGGTTTTGGATGAGAAACTTGAGGGTTATTATGTGATTTGATTAAGTCTGGTATCTCTATGTTGTATCATACCCCGAGGAGCTCCGCCCACCCCAGGCAACATCTGTAATATGTCTCGACTTCTGAGCGGGGCAAGGCGTCGTATTTTTAGCGCCACCAAGGAACAAAAATGCCCTCGATATTTATGTTTTGATTTCTCTCATGATATTAGCGGCGAGTCGTTCAGGCTATGAGGTGCTCAGGAGATGCCGGAGGGGTAGCCGACCACCCTAACCCCTTTCCTACTTCAAATAATCCGAAACTTCTATATAACACCCGCAACACCGGTTATTTGAATCCGATCAGCAACAGTACAGCTTTATGTCTGGAAATATAACATATTAACACCCCCTCCTCGGCGAAATGGTCCTAGTATGGCGAACAATTCACTAGAGCTGATTGTTGGTACAACTGAACTGAAATTCGAAACGGTACGCACGAAATCCCATAGGGTCCCAAATGCCGGAATACCCGCTTCTTTACATCCTTGCATGATCTCCGAATTTCCTATGTAGTTAGAAGTGATAAAGACGACTGTATAAGTGTTAGCATTGGCATGGAGGTTTTGAGATGAAGCTCAGTTACCCTCAGCATTCCATGTTTGATATGCCTCTGTGAGCAGTTTCATTGTGTCAGGTCGTCCACCACGTATTTTACTGTCCCAAAGAATAAGTCGCTCCGGCCCAAGATGTTTGTGGATTAAACCACTGATAGTTGGCCCGAATGTCTTTTCTTGATCAGAGCCTTGATACGTATTTCAGAAGTTGAAAAAGAGATCAGACAGAAGTGGAACTACCAATCCATATAAGGAACCTAGTAAGATGAGTGGTCAGCTTCGAAGAATCAAGATTGTGACAGCATTCTTATCTTACCAATGCGGCGATTGCAAACATGTGGAAAGGGCGGCACCAATCCCTGTCCCTGTGCATATTCGTATCCCTCGGGTATAGAGCGTTGATGTGTTTGAGACCCCAGCAAACTAGGGGAGGAGGCTGTCAATAAGCGTGTAGTCCGGCGCCAAGATATATAGACACCTTAAGTTCCCTTGTCCAAAGTGTCTTTGGGGGGTCATTGACCAAACTACGCGTAAAGTCACCTGTTTTGCGACGATAAGCTCACTTGCTATCTGATATCCTTGAAATAGCTTACCCTGTACACCGGCAATCATATAGTGGTGTGTCGCATGGCGACTTTCTCTGGAGAAGGATATAGATAAGAAGTCGAGGAAAGTGATTCCCTGTAACCCTTAAACCGACTCACGAAATTATGCCAAATGCATGGTATTCCATGATAGAAGATCGACTGATACGACCAAGTAAGCCTTGTTGCATGCCACGTTTGAAACGTATGATTGCGACTTTTGGGGAAGGCTGCACATAAGACAGTCTGTAGGGGTTTAGGGCTTGAATGGCATAGTACCCTTACCAATTCTATGTCTACCTCCACTTCTCTGACGCAGGCCCAAGGAAGACCAATGCTAGATGTTATGTACGGTCAGAAAATACTTACATACAACTGATACCGTAACTCACAACACGGTCATCCCCACCGTGAACCAAAAATCTTGGTGGCGGATGAGGTCAACTCCACTAAGGTCCCATGTCCGAGTCGACGGATTATAGGTATCACCAAGGATGACGAAGGCCCCTGTACATGTACCGGCGTAAATATTGAATTCACTTTTGAAAGAAATTCCTTACATGTTGCTATCAGCCCGACCCATCCAACGAACCGGTGGTGTCGTTCGAAAACGCTGTAGAACGGGGGGTAAGTTTGGACCAAATCTACCAAAATAGGCCCTAACTTGTGGTGAGTGTTTCGAACCCAGGGGAATGCGCTTAAAGCACTGATCATGACGGCCACATTAGTGACGACACCCATGATCAATACAGCGTCGTGATTGACGTCAAGATTCCGAAAATTAGTTACGACTTTAAAAAGCAACCAGATCACGCCTGAAAGAGCACATCCACTGTGTATTCCACCTAGATGCTGGTAGTAAAGGATTGAGCCTAGGACAAAGAGAAGACCTAGCACGTTCAGACCTGAAGAACAGATGTACAGCCTAGTCGAAACCAAAGCGGTGGCCACTATAACTGATTCAGTATTTAATCCTACAGATCAACTAAAAATAACCGACCTTGGCAAAACATGTGTTGATAAAGAGATAAAGCACCCGACCGAAAAATTCGTTACGCATGAGAATAGCGAAATTCAGATTCCCAACAACCATCGCGCCCGAGTACTTGATTGCATACGGGAAGTGGCCTGAGGCTGCTAGGGTAAGACCTATCATGTTCAGGCCGAAGGTTAGCGTGAAAAACTTTCTGATGTTGATCGGGTTTGAGCTGTGAACTGAGGAATACAAAGCTGATATACCTATAAGTATTAAACCACAAAGTGAAGAGGATCCATCTAGAAACTTTCTTCTTTGGCTTTGAAGATGACGCCGGAGGCTTCGATGGTAGGACTAGCTCCACATCCTTTGGAAAGGTAGGGAAATCCTTGGTGGTTGGGAAGTCAGTTGACGATGAGTTGACCTTTGTAAGAGAGGCTTTCTCGTCCCTCTCGCCGTCGGGCGTTCGGCAAGATAGAGGGTCTAGTGTACCCTTCTCGGGGTCAACTGGTGTTGGCAAACCTCCGTCAGGCATCGTCAAAAAGGTCTTTGAGGAGGTCGGGATATTGGTGAGATATTAAGAGAGGAGGAAAAACGCAGGGTTTTGGCGATGGTTTGATGTTTATATCGTGCTATGACTCAGTGGAGAAGCATCGGGACAGAAGTTACCAACGAAAATCCTCACCCCCAAGCAGGGGTTTAGTATCTCGAGAAAGCAAATAAAATCACATACACAGCCGGATGCACCTTGGCCGAGATTCCGACCTTCACACCGGTGGAGAAAAAGAGAGACGTTGCCAGCGCGGCCGGCGCGCCCTGTTCTTACGGCAACAGTAGGATGGAAGTATTGATCGAATGAGTATCGAGTTTCATCTTCCCTGGTGAATGAGCCACACTTGAATGAAATATGTTTGATTGCGTATATCTGTCCTCCGAGGGGACATTTAGCCGGATTAGAGGATCGTTTGTAACAACAAGGACTCACAATATTGCAAGTAGTGAATTTGGGGCCGATAGGAGGCCATCATTTCTATTGCGATTCCCTCAAGGGGTTGGTTTTTCGCAACCCGAGGTTGAGGACCTGAATTGTTTCATTATGGCGCTACAACAATCCAGAGGTATGGAGAGTCTAATTTTGAGTTTCTCGCGGAGCACGGGCAACGTCAATGGCCGACGGCCAGCCAGCCCCGACTCGAAAAGGGTGAGAGCTAACGATGGAGATGCGGCGTATCAAACCAAATGTCGAACTGAGAATATAGATCATGATATAAAGCGGAGAGTCCGTGGTCTTACCTAATGAGTTCTTCAAGCCAGGGGTTTGAACTTATAGGTGATCTATCTACCTTCATAGCGCAAACTATACGAACAGAGTGTACCGCGACTGTTTTTGAGTATCAGCGGTCTTAACCGATTACATGGGGCAAATCCAAACAGCACTCACAACTTTATCGTCTATTTCTGTTTTAGTGATGGACAAGATGGTTCCCGGTTACCGAAGCATCGTGTAAGATGAGAAGAGTCGCATCACCTCGACCACGTTTTCGACCTTGCCGAAAACTGCGCCCGATTGGGTGCGAACCGAGTACCAACCATAAAGGTAAGCGGGCCGAGGCCGGTCAAGACGGTACGAGGGCAAGATCACAAAAATGTCATTTTTCGACACCAAGGCCGGGGTTCATGGTAGGTGATAAGCGACAACTCCATCCCATTGGAAAAAGGGGGAGAAACTGGGTTTCGAGACAAAAATAGAATAATGATAGATAAGAAATTCAACGCAAGATTTATGATCACCCTCCCTCAGCAAAGTCTCTTAGCTCTCTAAGATGCTTGGATACCTCTTCTTTGAAGATGGCAATATCATGGCTATTTTTTATGATAGCACGGACAGTTTCTTCTTTCAGCCGAGACACTTTCTCCATCTGTTCTCGGTAGCTATCATGGGAGTAGACCGGTCAGGATTTAGGATTATATCGTAGGAGCTATTTACTCAACTCGAATTGAAGAGCCTGTAAACGGGATTTGACACCCATACCATTGGCTAAAGCCGCAGTTCTGGCATGCGCCAGATCACGTTCCAAACGTGCAGCCTCGCCGTTGGCTACCAATGCTTCTTGTTGAGCAGCCTAGAGACCCAGCAGATGGGAAAGCTATCAGTTAACATATCTCTGGTTCGGGGCTTATAAAAAGCACTCACGTCTCGTAAATCATCCGCTTGTTCATTCAAAGCTACGACTTTCTTCTCGACTTCGCCGATCTCCTCCTCGACATTTTCACACTCCAGCGTGAGCTGGTCCAGTTCGTTATCCACTTTGATGCGTTCGCTCTCTAGTGAAGCACGCTCTGATCGTTTGGTTTCCGCCACTGCACTAAGAGTCGGCTTTAGAACTTTCCTGATATCGGCTCCAGATAGGAGTTGTTGTGGATTTGCTGCCGCGGTGTTCAATTCCAGCGTCAAGTCAACGTCCTGGAGAGGCGGGGGAAGCGGGGGAAAGAGTTCTAACGATGAAAGCAGATTTGTATAAGCATCTAGTGCTTCTTCTGCAGCCTCCGCACGATGGGTAACATTAACCTCCAATGTCATGACAACCTTGTGAGTCTCTGATATCTTTTGCTTGAGATCCTCCAAATTTCGGGAGAGCATTTCATGGTCAGTATTCATGCGGATAACCTCTTCAGGCGAAAGATTTTGTGTCTGTACAACGTCGTTAAGTCTGTCATGTTCCAACTTGAGCTGTTCCAGACGAGCTCCTGTTAAAAAGTGAATCACGGGTACCCGTTGTCATGGGTCAGCATACCTCCCGTGGAAAGTTCTGCTTTCTCATATGCGATGGTGTCAATTAGTTTCTTCTTTCTGCCCTCGTATTGTTGGAGGATCTTCTGGAATTTCTCATTGTCAGCTGTCAATAAGCCATTCTCGTTTTGTAATTTAGAGATAGGTGCCTTTTCGGGGATTAGCGATTACTAGCACGTTTAGAGGGTGAACCAGTTACCGCAGATGACGTCAATTTTTCGAGCTCAATCCTCGATTGACTTAGCTGATTGGTCTGGTCCTCTAAATCGGTCTGTACCCTTTCGTTTTTCCTGGCTGCACTGGAATATGAGAGCAAGCAGTGGAACAAAAGACGAAATACTAACCATATCTATCTTCTAGGTTTTGGTTGGGTCCCACAAATTCATCCACCAGATCCAACCACACAATATATGATTGCTCAAAGTAATCAAAAGCTAGGCCTCGGTGATCCCAAGGATCATCAAATTCTTCTGGTATGTCGCTAGGGATTTGTAAGGTAGGGTGTCCACTACAGATATAGTGATCCCGTAACTGTAGATCAATTGGTTGTGTATACGCACACCTGACTTGAGGGGTTTGCAACACACCTTGCATAGTTCTACAAGCCAATGTAGGACGCCAAGTAATGACGGCCAAGAGTGCATGCTCGCAGGAGCTGCTAACCACTTGTTATCAATTTGATGAGCAAAGGGGTACCGCAGCGTTTTTAACGCTGGTACAAACTCATCCTCAAATCGACTATTGTGGTTCAGAGGATGATGTGGATCGAGGGTGAGGACCAAAAAGTCAAAGATTGCCCTATAATCCTTTCCCTGGATGTTGGCTAAGCTTGCCATCGAGATCTCAAATCCTACACCCTGCAAGTAGTTGAATATATCCTGGCGCATCTTCGTTTGGTACTGCCGATCACGCAAAGGCCGTGTGTCCTTGAGTGTTTGGCTGCTTGAGGGTGGGGCAAGTGTTGCACCACCAGGCCATACAGACCCACGGCGGGTGCTACTATGATATCATTACTCAGTCAGAGCTCATAAGACACTAGCCCTCAAATTGTACAGACAAAGCAGGGCCGAGCTAATGCTCACTTGTTTAATGGAGTTCGACCATAGTTTGGTTTACTTGTGCTTTGAAGCAAGGGGTTTGTGTTTTGAGATCGCATCATCGACTGGCGCGGGTTGGAGGTGGGGACGGATGGTGTTTGGTATGGGGCGCGAAGCGCTGGACCCGATAGAGACATACGCATATTCGAACTGGGCTTCTTGATTGTGGCCGGTACGGGAATACCTGAGCGTCCATGTCCATGAGGATCTGGAGGAGGCTGCATCGTTGATTTACGACGCGCATCCATCGCAGTCGCCCAGTCCGGTGGTTTTTTTGATTTGTTTTATCACTAGTCGGGCCGCGCAATGGTTGTTCGACGTGAGAGTGAGAACACGCTCTGTGACTGACGCGTTATGTGACAGGTGACAAGTACCACGTGAGTCTCCCATTAGTCCTAAAATAACACGTTTGTGAGTTATACTACTCATCTGCTTGTAAACTTTAAAGGGACTCGAATGACATCCTACATTACCCGTAATTTTTTTGGCGGGGCGATTACCGCGACTACTGCCGCACGTCTGGTAGACGCCTCGTACGTCCTTCGATCGTGTCAAAAGAATCTGTTCCAAAATGCGCGCTAGAGAAATACGTCAAATTCCCGACACCCAAGAAGTCTTTATGTACCCTGACTCTGAAATCAGCATCATCGTTGAGATCTTGCAAAGAGTTGAGCCCTCTAATTTTGGTGATGCGATCAGGTTTCGTTGTCCAAATCCCTTGACCGCACTCGGAGTCTTATCATCAACGCCAGATTCCATTTCGACTCCCTGGCTCACGATAACTCGGCCGTTTCATCTGTGGTCGATAACGTAACGGTCCTTCCAAATGACCGGGGGGATGATACGCCATCTGCAATTATCCTTTCTGGCATTCAAGAGGTTTCCAAATTCAATCGTCCCACGCCAGACAAGGTTCAGATCTACATGGCCCTCTTTCGTGTGGAACACAAACGCATCGACCTTGTGGTGACCTTCAATGTACCTACATTATCGGAGAGCGGAGGCATGGTTGGGCAAGAAGGGCTAGAGCTTGCAAAAGCACACTTTGATACCCTCACTCGATCATTTCGAATCGTCGATTACGGGCTATTTGCTTAAGGATAGTACTGAGATAGTCATGGGAAATTTGGAACAAGCATGATAATATAATATAGTCAGTCAGTGCTATTGCTACAACAAGGTATTCGTGATAACCAGGGGACCCCACGAAAACAAAAGAATCAAAAGATGAAGGGTTACAACTCCAACATACCTATTGTATACTTGCACCATCTAATTCTTCCTCGGCCTCAGGTTCTTCCACTATCTTCTCTCGAACGGCCGCTGAGACAGCCTCGGATGCTGCCTTGGCTTCCTTCTTACGTTTCGCGGATTCCTTGAGCTTTTCCCATCGCTCGCGAAACTTTACAATCATGGCTTTCTATTTATGGGGGAAACAAGTATGAGACCCAAAAGAATAATGAGAACAACAGACGAACATTTTTTTCATTCTCCGTTCGTAGGGCTCGAAGTTCCTCTTCGAGCTCTTTTACACGACGTGCGTACTGAGCCTCTCGTCCTGAGCTGATGCCAGGAATGGGAACAGGAGGGACATTGATGTTCAAACTGCTGAGGTCCAGCCCTCCAGGACGTTGTGCCACAATCGATGCTCCCATTGCGCGTTGGGCCTGGAAAAAAATATGTTATAACCTTGCTTCAACCTCAGATGATGACACCACAACAAGTACCTCTCGTGTGGCCTGGAAAATGCTGTCGCGCAAATGTAGATCCTGTTCTTTGCGGAGTTGGAGTACACGTTCTGTCGTCTCCAAGCGCTTTTGCATCACTTCAATTTCAAGCTTAAGCGATGCATTTTCCTTCTGAAGGACGTTTGGTGATGGGGTATTTTCCGAGGGGATCAATAAAAATGATTCAGATAATTCATCTCCTAGCCGGTCTGATAGTCAGTCTTGATAAATTGCTCATATACAAAGAAGAAAATGAAACATACCCTCATCAAAAAGACCCTCATCAAATTCATCATCAATCTTCGATGTACTAGCGCCTAAACTAGTTCTGCCTGAGCTTCGTCCACTACGTTTCATGCCTATCCGCCTCGTAAACCTTGACAACATAGGCTCATCTAGATCGGTGTCACTACTAAGACTACCGTCTCGCCGAGGGAGCGGGGGGGTTTGGGTCCCCGAGCCATAATTGCCTGGGAGGTCAGTATTCCCAAGGGGAACTGTAGCAAATGCTACCGGCTGCGACAAATTATCCAACATTCCTTGCATAATATTCCAGAATTGGTTGAATGCATCCCCTGGATCTGACTGGAAATGCAAAACATTCAATAAACGGGACGCGCGACCGTTATAAGGAACTCACTCGTTGCCCCGCCAGAAGCATAAATGATTCGTCCACCATACTTTGGGAATCCGTCACAGGCCTCTGTTGTGACAGAGACGGTACAGATCCAGGAAGATTGAGGTGTGCATGGGTGTTGGAACGCTTGGTGGCAAGCTGTGGGAGTTCCACCTTGTGTGGAAGGGATGGATCTTTGCCTTCTTCTTTAAGTTTTTCTATCTTCCTTTGTAATTCTTTCCCGGCTTTGCAGTGTTCATTGTACAACAGTCGTAGCGTGCGCTTGGCCTAGATATTGGCTCGGTTATAACATGGCGAAATTCGTAAGATTATGAAAGACCAAACCGATTCGTCATTGCTGCGCTCTACAGCGGCCAAATATGCTTCTGCCGCTTTGTAGTGTTCTTCTGCGGCTGGAATGAGAAGGCCATTTCCCATATGATCCTCTGCGTTCGCCGCGTGTTGGTGGGCCTGCCGCACATAAACCGATCAGTTTGCTATAGCATATATCGGTAGGTTGAGAATTTACAGCATTCATTGGCATGGGAATATGTGACATAGTTCATGAATTGGTTGTATAGTTTATTGCAGATCCTTCAGACGGTTGACCCAGCCAAAATAATGATGCTTGTTACAAGCAGCAGCTCCCACTAACAGACTAGTCGTAGTTGTGTGTTCGGGTATTGCGCCACACATTGGCCTCAACATGTACAAGCCGTTCCAAATATAAATACATGAACTCCAACGCAACACCCTTGCTCTCTAATTTTGGACTCTGCACTCAAAGTACTCACTTCAAGTTCGACTCAGCAGCTACCCCATGAGAGAGTCCCCGACCTCGCTCTGCAATGCTCTCGGCACAAACTCCGGTTAGGGGCTCCAGCAGAAAATTCTCCGAGACAACTTCGTATGACCCCGTATGACCGCCGCAACCTCCTTTTCACAAATCAACAACCTTGGCCAAAAAAACCCGGGTTGTAGTGGGTCATCCGCGGGGCATACTTGTGACGTCAACATATGACGACAGAGAATCAGCCAAAAAACCTCCTTTTCGATATTATATAAATTCTCGCATAGTCGCCATACAAAGCCAAACCTTCACTGCCCTTTCAGAGAGTTATCAGCACAAACAAAACCAACCAACCATCCCGAACACATGCTGTTTATCAACTTTTTCAAGCGCAGAGAAGCCGCGAAGCAGGCTAAAATTGATGTAAGCACGCGTTATATGGACGTTCTCATTATCTAACCGTCGATTTATAGGCCCAGATCAGAGAAATCAGTAACAGCCCTGTATTGACCTTCGGCTCTGTCACTCTTGTCAATCCAGTTAGTATCTATCATATTTATAGCGTCGATTCATCCATAACCACCGAACCTAGGCCTACAAAGGCTCGAGGCCATACGATGGGCCCGAAGTTAGAGATCCTATGAATGCAGGAAAGGCCTTTATACCTGTTCGCACGCCATTCAAGCCAAGGACAGAGTTGCGTACTAGATCTGTAGCCACTACTCCGGGGCGACATATACAATGGGCCCAGACGCCCTAAACACTGCAAAGTAACGCCTTGTCCGAGTACCTGCAAGACCAGATTCACAGTCGTACTCATGGTCTTCGAACGCTCTTAGTGACAAAACTATGATATTACGAGGGTTGTTATTATCGAATTTAGTAACATTTCTATTAGTGTCCGTATCTCCTGTACTCTTCGAACTTGTATACCAATGACTATCGCTCAACGTGGGTATGGAGTTGGGGGGGTTTAGCGTTCGCTAAGTCATCAGTTACACTACCGCGTAGTCTTTAGGGAAGTTCTTTATTCCTGTTTCGCTCTCGCCTTGCTTTATTAAACCTCCGGTCCTATGTTTTGGAAAACATCAATTTTACACATTTATTTTATTCCGTACATACATATGTTTACTTGTGTATATGTTGAAACATTCAGACCCCTATCTACCCATTCAACGGTTATGAAATAACCCGGCGAGCGTTTGCGCGCCAATAGGGGAACATAAAACTCGTTGGGACAAAGCATCATGGAGAGAAATAGGAGAAGGCATGTCGGAATCGTCAAATTTTATGTGTGGAGCGAGGGAGATGATGATAATTCTAGGGTGGTATATCTTTTTCGAGAGGAAAAACGTGGACAGGCGGCCGATCGGTGGGGATTTTTTATCGGAGCGGGATGCTGAGCGGACTAACTGCGTGCGGAGTCAGGAAGGAATGCGGACGACCTCCTTTTTGAACACAATGGCTATAAAGGAGGCCGCTTCCGCAGGCCCCCCAGAATTATTTTCCAATCATGATAGACTTCTTGTCTTTTTTCGAGCGAAAGAAATCTGACTCCTCTTCAAAAGAGACCAAGCGCAGGGTATGAATGTTTAGCCTATCAATAATCAATTCACTTACCCCGATTATTAGGTTGAGAGGAAGAGGGGTGACAGTCTGACATCAATGTCCACGGCGACACTTACTTCAGTGACTCTTACTCTGAAACCAAAACTATCCATCGGTCGTTTCAAAAGGGCTTCCACATTGTTCGGCGATTCCAAGAACCGCGAACCATACAAAGACTTTGAATTACCCAACGCTATGACTGACAGAGATCCCGTCCGGAGAGGGGTCCCCGAATTGCGGCCGAAAATTCATCGGGAGCCCGAACGCAATCCGGAGTTCGTGCCACAACGACGCCCGTCGCTTAAACAGTTGGTTACATGGCGGCGGCGATCATCCAATAAGGAGACAATGGAGACACAATGGGAGGAGCACATCGACGCAAGGCTCGGGCTGAATGGAGCTAAAGTACAGGTTGTAACCGCAGAAAGGCGTGCGAGATTGTGCAACGTCGGGAGAAGGAAGTCGGCGCAAGCAGAGATAGTCGACCCGTTCATGAAGGCGCCACAACAGGGAAGTTCGTTGGAAGCGCCATCATTCTTTGCGCCAGGCGCAGTCCCGGAAAGGCACATTCCGTGAGCCGCTCCTCCGATCTTCACCTTTTGCCTGGCTGACGCGTTTCAGACCTTGATGATTGATTAATTGCTGTTCGCTTTTAGCTTCAGATCTTTCGGTGGACATTTACCGGAATTTGGTTTTGAGGGCGGGAGCCGACAACATACGCATCGGGGAGAACTTGACAACAGGACGCTATTAGCATATATGCAGGCATGCTGTCGCCGCACTTGCATCAACAGTTCTTCAGTGACAGATCTGGATCTGGGTTTAGAACATGGAATTCATACGGATTTTTATACATTAACTACCTCTATAGTTTATTCAGTTATATAATATAGTGCATAAGCAGCGACAGGAGTCAGTGCAGATGTAGACGTGTGCCGCGGTGAAGGGGGGTCGGGGTTGGTCGCAAACGGCTTATCTAGAAGAAAAAAAAGTATTAATTTTAGGTGAATGAGTCCATGCGTAGGCCTTGAGATGTGTTCTTTTCAATGTTCTTCCAATTTCACTAGAATACCATGGCTTCTAGTGTGGGGCTGTTATACCTGATGTTTGGAAGTTTGAGAAGTTTTGTGGACTAGACCAGGGCAGGCTCGGCCGATCATGCGGACCGAAGGTCGTGACTTGTGACCCGTGACGCGGGGTTTTCTGTTCCCCCCACTGCTTGTTCATCGTTGTCAACGACTTCTATACAGCCCGAGACCAAAACGTACAACGTCTGCCTAGACGGACAGTATCTTCAAGTCGATTCGCCATATTATCTATACTGAGCGTTGATCGCCTGTGAGAGCTCATGTCGGTCCCGCCCCCAGCTGTGTTGTGAGTTTCGCCTTGTTGGCCATATATCCCTTGATCCCATTGTTCACTTTCCCTGTGTCCAATAGGAAGAAGAAGATAAGGGTCATAGGTTAGTCTTTAGGGGTTTGGCTCGGGATCACCGCCAAGTCTTTAGACGACAATTCTTATTCGCTTTTCCCGCTCAGTTGTAGCTGCGGATGGTCTATCGAAACGTGATGTCTTTCGTCTCCCAGACCCATTCGCCGTCATCACCGTGGATGCCGAACAGACGCATACTACCAGCGTAATTAAGAAGACATTAAACCCCTACTGGAACGAGAGCTTCGATATGTGAGATGCATATCGTGTTTCAAAAGACGAGCTCGACTAACATTCACAATTTTGGCAGAACTGTAAAGGAATCATCTATTGTTGCAGTTCAAATATTCGATCAGCGTAAATTTAAGAGGAGAGACCAGGGTTTCTTAGGTGTTGTTAATGTGCGAGTTGGTGATGCGCTCGACCTCGAACTGGGAGGCCATGGTCTGTTATCAATTCATCATCCGATGATCTGCTGTGTTGATTGTACTATGCAGAGATGCTCACACTGGATCTGAAGAAATCTAATGATAACCTTGTCGTCCATGGGAAACTCATCATATACCTTTCCACCAACCTAACTCAACCTATATCCAACCCGGGTCCATCGCAAGTGACTGGTATCAATACTGCTCTTGCTGACATGGGTCTCGGGAATTCCCCCTCTGCCAGTACTTCGAATTTAGCGCTTCAGGCAGGCCCCAGCTCCGCAGTGCTTTCACGAAGCTCGAGTTCCCACGCCACTGGAACAGAGAACGTGCCGGCTGCTGCCACTGCCACTTCTCCTTCAACCGAAACAGAACAACCATCGCAAAAATCCCCATCATCCTCACGCCCTACAAGCACAACTTCCTCGGCTCCTGCTCCAGCTGCTGTCATGTCTACCCCAGGAGCCCCTGGTGCACTACCAACGTCTGCTGGAGCAGCAACTCAAAATGCACAATTGCGTAACTTCAACCCAAACGAGGATCAGTACGGCGTTTTACCGCCTGGGTGGGAACGTCGCATCGATCCTCTTGGACGAACATATTACGTTGATCATAATACGCGCACGACTACATGGAATAGACCATCAGCAAGCGCTGCCGCAAATAATCAGGCCCAAGATACGGAGACCAACGCAGCCCGCGACCAGCATTCGCGCCGCATCCTTGCCGACGACCTCCTAGAGGCCAACAATCCTACTTATCGGTCCTCATCAGCGGCTGGATCCGTAACATCGCCGTCGTCGCAACCAGCCTCACAGACGACGCCAGCTGCCATCAATACCGGCAACACGACAGCAGGCTCAGGCACCCTACCCAACGGCTGGGAGGAACGCTATACTCCGGAAGGTCGTCCTTACTATGTCGATCACAACACTCGAACGACAACCTGGGTCGATCCGCGCCGACAGACGATCATCCGTGTCATGGGGCCCAGTGGACAAGGTCCGAACCTCCAACCTCAGACCATCTCTCAACTCGGTCCGTTGCCATCCGGCTGGGAAATGCGCCTTACTTCTACAGCGCGTGTGTACTTTGTCGACCACAATACAAAGACGACAACCTGGGACGACCCTCGACTTCCATCCACCCTCGACGCCAATGTGCCCCAGTACAAGCGTGACTTTAGAAGGAAGCTCATCTATTTCCGGAGTCAACCTGCGATGCGTGCACAGCCTGGTAACTGTCAAATCAAGATTAGAAGGAACCACATCTTTGAAGATAGTTATGCGGAAATCATGCGACAGACGCCTAACGACCTGAAGAAACGCCTAATGATCAAGTTTGACGGAGAGGACGGGTTGGATTACGGAGGGCTCTCGAGGTAATGACGTTTGTTGATATTCTTGTTATATTGCTAAAACCAGGTTTTTAGGGAATTCTTTTTCTTGCTGTCGCACGAAATGTTCAACCCATTCTATTGTCTATTCGAATACTCTGCGCACGACAACTATACCCTTCAAATCAACCCCGCATCTGGCGTTAACCCAGAACATCTCAACTACTTCAAGTTTATCGGCCGTTGCCTGGGCTTGGGCATCTTCCATCGCCGATTCTTAGACGCCTATTTCATTGTTAGCTTTTATAAAATGATCCTGAAGAAGAAGGTCACGCTCTCTGACCTCGAAAGTGTTGACGCTGAACTGCACCGTGGAATGACTTGGATGCTGTGCGTCGCCCGTGTTTCTTTGTTGGGTCTGATCTGATCTGAACTGACGTGATGTGGGCCTTTAGTGAGAATGACATTACGGATATCATTGACGAAACCTTTACGACCGTCGAGGAACGATTTGGCGAGATGGTTACAATCGAGTTGAAACCTGGGGGGGCGGACGTGCCTGTGACGGAGGAGAACAAGAAGGAGTATGTGGAGCATGTGGTGGATTACCGCATCTCCAAGAGAGTCAAGGAGCAGTTTGAGGCCTTCATGTCTGGCTTCAGCGAGCTCATCCCGCAGGACCTCATCACCGTCTTTGACGAACGCGAGCTCGAGCTGCTGATCGGAGGCATGTCCGAAATCGATGTGTAAGTAGTTTGACCCCCCTGGTGCGTTGCTCTCCCCGGCTAACGGGTCCTCACAACAGCGACGACTGGACCAAGTTTACCGACTACCGCGGGTACGAGATGAACGACGAGGTCATCCAGTGGTTCTGGAAATGCGTCCGCAGCTGGCCGCCAGAGCGCAAGTCGCGGCTTCTCCAGTTCGCCACGGGCACCTCGCGGATCCCGGTCAACGGGTTCAAAGACCTGCAGGGGTCCGACGGGCCGCGCCGCTTCACCATCGAAAAATCGGGCGACCCGTCCCAGCTGCCGAAGAGTCATACGTGCTTCAACCGGATCGATCTGCCGCCGTATAAGGATTATGCTAGTCTTGAGCACAAACTTACGCTTGCTGTAGAGTGCGTGTGGTTTTTTTGTTGTGTATATTGGGACTTGTGCTGATAAGGAACTACTATAGGGAAACTGTTGGTTTCGGGCAAGAGTAAGCGCTATGCGCATCTCTACCCCCATGTCACGCACGAGCCGTTGTATTTCGTACATGTCCTTTTTCTTCTTTCCTCTCGCCATCTACCCTATGTCATCACCCCCTCTTATCGATAAACGTCAGCTATGAAGTATTCCCCTCTTTTTTCTTTTTACTTATATCTACGTTGGAAGTTTATTGAAAGCTTTGCTATTTTTCTTATTTCCCCTCCATGTGGGTCCATATCATACTGAACATAAATTTCAAATTTATAAATATTGCGAAGAAAAAGGGGGGGAAATACGACTCGAAAAGATTAGTGTGGGTTGATAGTACGTACGAGCGAAAACGACGAGTATAAGGGTGAGGATGAGCATCCAAGAGATGACATACAACAAGAACAGATCGGATGTATACGACTACCGTTTCTCAAAGGCAAACGCAATATATATATCTACGGGGTGAATTTGTTAGTGGTCAGAACGAAGCAGAAGGGTATGTGAGGACGACGTACTTGCTGCTTCCCACTGATCTTCGTCCATCGCGCTCTCGCCACTCGCATCCACGACCTTCATGCGGACCATGAGGGGCCCAAACTCGGCATGATGCTGATGCTCCTCAAACACCTGGTGAAACTCTTCCTTGTACACCGGGTAGAGATCGTATTCTGCCGCCAGCCTGCATGGAGGTTAACGATTATGAGATGTGAGAATCAGGTTGTACGGGACGGCCAGAATGAAACACGGAAGAGAAGGGGTCCGCGAACGCACCCGACAAAGTTGTCCCACTGGACGACGTATTCTGGCACGTTCTCGACGGCGTCCCGGAGGAAGAACCAGTACTTGTGCCCAAAGACGGGCTTTTCGTCCCGTTCTTCGAACCGGATCCGGTAGACCGAGTTTCCAAAGGCGAGGTCTGTGGAGTTCGGGGGGAGGGCGTCGAGGTGTTCCCTGGATGGGAGGGTTGGGTTGGTTACACTGACGTATGGACGTGTTCACTTACAGAAGGAAATCGGCATTGGGAATGGTCCCGATAAACACCCCGCCCCGGCGCAGGTACCGGCTGACGTTCTCGAGCATGCACCGCGCCTTGTCGGCCGTCTCGAACGCATAGTGCATGCAGAACTGCATCGAGACGACGTCAAAGGGCTCGCCCGTCAGGTGCGGGTCGTCGTCGGAGGCGTACGACGGGTCGATGCCGAGGCGGTCGGGGGCAAAGGCCCGTGTCAGGGGCTGGGTGTAGCAGTCGAGCGCGGCAAAGGTGGCGGCGTACTTTGGGCTGCGGAGGGTCTCCCATCTCGAGCGTGCTTGATCGATCGATATGGCTGCGATGTCTTGAAGAGGACGGTGATGAGATGAGGACACGAACGAGGGATGGGGGACATACCGACACCGACGAGCTCACCCACCCGTGCTCTCGCCCATTTGGTCATATCGCCGCCCTTTCCACAGCCCATGTCGAGGACCTTACCTGCGGTCGTGTAGGGTTCTCGGCCACGGCCTCCCCTGAACCCGTGGCTGCCGTTATTGGTGGAGCGGGTCCTGGAGGCAGCCAAGACAGGGTGCGCAAAGCGCGTGATGAGGACGGATTTGACCCAGTTGTTAAAGTTTTTGAGGCCGATGATGGGCGAGTCGAGACGCTGGACGACGCCCACGTCTGGTCGGGAGTTGTCTGGGTTGGGGAGGGAGGTAAGAGGGTTGGAAAGGGTGGTGATGGACGATACGTACAGTGCTCGACGACCACGCCAACATCGCCGGCGAGTTTTTTTGCAAAGGGTTGGTCTTGATCGCTGTCGTGATCGTCGGATCTTTTTCGTTTTCCGACGTGGGAGAGAAGGGCCGAGCCACGGCCACGGTAGCGGTAGTCCTTGTATCGTTCGAGTTCCTCGGGAGAGAGGGGGATGAGGACCGAGGTGGGTGCGGTGATGCGCTTTGGGTCGTA
>CEMJ01393767.1:18645-52382 GCA_900068955.1 Clitocybe nebularis | reverse complement strand
AAATTGTGACTTTTTGGGATCAAGCCTAGGTAGGCATAATCCGGGGTCCTGTATATACTCCTCCTAACTCTGAAATGACTACACCATAAGGTGTCAATTGGCAGTTGATTTGGACTTGTATGTGGCCGGCGGTCCGCGCAGTCCGGAATCGGTAACCCTGAATAGCCGATTCATATCCACCACGCTTGGCGAGTCGTCCTAATCATGAGGGACTGGTATAAATCCGTCTTCAACTCTAAATCTTCCACCCGTTCCGGCCCATTGTCTCCCATCCACCATACAGCCATGTCAATTATTCAAACCCCCATAACGGAGTACTTTGGCATCAAGCATCCTATAATGCTTGCTGGGTAGGTTTACAAATTATCTAGTCAGCTTGAGGTCGCTAAAAGCTTAATTTATTGAAGGATGAACGTAGCAGCAGGGCCGGAGCTTGCGGCGGCTGTTACGAACGCAGGTGGCCTTGGTGTAATCGGAGGCTTGGGCTATACGCCAAAGATTCTTCGCCAGCAAGTATGTTGCTTTTGGCAACGAGAATCTAACCATCATACTAATCAAGTTTGCGATAGATTCAAGCCGTAAAGGCGGATTTACATGACAAGAACGCACCATTTGGTGTGGATCTCTTGTTGCCACAAGTAGGCGGGAACGCCAGGAAGACAAATGTATTTTATAAGGACTCGTGCCCCCGCATTTTTACTGATATTATTCTAGTTTGACTACACGAAAGGCCAACTCCCCGAGCTTATTGATGTAATCATCGAGGAAAAGACAGCACTATTTGTCTGCGCAGTTGGTGTCCCCACCAAGGAGACCGTTGAGAAACTCCACAAAGCAGGCATCCCTGTTATGAACATGGTTGGTCATCCGAAACATGTCCAGAAAGCACTCGATGTTGGTGTCGATATTATCTGTGCACAAGCTGGCGAGGGTGGAGGGCATACAGGGGACACCCCTGCGAGCATACTTATCCCTGCTTGTGTCGATGCCGTCAAAGGCCACAAGTCACCGTTGACTGGAAAACCCGTTTATGTCGTCGGCGCGGGGGCTGTGTATGATGGAAGGGGCCTTGCAGCAAACTTGATGTGGGGAGCACAAGCTGTTTGTGAGTCCATTGATTTCAGTAGTTCCATCTATTTTTTAATTCCGTCGACCAGGGGTTGGGACGCGTTTCGTGGCTGCAGAGGAGGCAGGAGCTCCCAAGATTCACAAGGATTTGATTTTAAGCGCGGGCTTTGATGATGCCATCACGACTTTGATTTTCACTGGCCGACCTCTGCGAGTGCGAAAGACACCCTACGTCGATGACTGGTAGAGATATCTATACTTTCAGGAATTTCCGATTATTAATCCGACCATTGTATCATAGGGAACGCAACAGGCAGGCAGAGATCAAAGAATTGACTTCAAAGGGAGTGATTCCTCATTATAACGAACTGGAGAAACACCCGGAAAAGTCCGTTGAGGGACGGTGCGTACAGTCTCTAACATAAACCGTACATGTCAACTCATTCATACTACCTCAGACCTTGGCTCATGGGGAAGGTGTCAGCGCTCATCAACGAGGTTCTACCAGCAAAGGTCATCGTCGACAATATGGTTGAGGAGGCTGCACAAGTGCTACAACATGGCGGTTCGCTAGTGAGAACGGGTGCAAAGTCCAAGCTTTAATTCCCTAGCTTTATAGTATTTATCTATTTATTGAAGCCATACCCTTGATACGCTCCATGTATGCATCCTGACATTTGGACATGAATTCATGAATTTAGACCAGTTGCAAAATTCAATTTCAACTCGGCCCGACTCGGAATTCAGGTTTGCGGATGCCGGATGCCATCTGGCAGTCGCGGATGCAATTCCACCAGATTCCACAGGATTCCACCCGTGTCACCAACAACGACAATTCAAATTTGCCCTCTGATATCCTTTAGTCTCTGACAGAACCCCATCACTTCAGGGAGACTCGGATTGCGGCTTGCCTCCTTCCTTGGGCAAGGGACATACATGTTCAATATATCTATTGAAGGGTCAGATGCAAGGAAAAGATCTGGTCCTCCGGAGGCCCTCTGCCGATACTCCGGTTCTGGGGCACTATGGATAGACCATATCCTTGTAATTGGTGTTTACTTCTTGAGTTGAAATTAAATTTCTTTTAGAAAACGCGAAAAGAAGGGCGAACCCGAGAAAGTCTGGTACAAGTCTCAAAATTCAAGCGAGCCGACTGTTGGACCACTAACTCCATATCAGGGGGAGACACGGACAAACGGGGAAGAAAACTGGCCCCAAATGCTCAGATGCGAGCGCTGGCAAAGAGTCAGCTCGATGCTCTTGCTCAGGTTTGATTGTAAACGCTCCACGCACTGCAGCAAGCCTGTGGTGCCTAGGCTGCACCTCATGACAGCGGAGTCATATGAAAGCACTAAGGCTCGTAAACTCCCTAGGCTCCAGCTACCCCCCCAGCGCTTCATCTCGTTCCTCCTTCCCTTCCTTCCTAATCAAAGCAGTCTCCTTGACGCGACACTTCTCCTACCCTTGCGTCCGCGAACTCTATTATCGGCCTTCTCGCTAACGGTACAGTTTTAGAACAGCGCGCCACACGGGGTACTTCTCGGCAAGACTAAATTTCTCCTTTCTTTCCTCCGCCTCCAGGTACCTCTGATGACCTGAAAATTTACCTGAAATAAGCTTTACCCGCGTACGCGAGATCTTGCTAAGCCTAATGGCAAGGCATTAGTTAAAGGTGACCATGTCTCCATCAATCCATCGGTCACAAGCGGTCCGAATTCCCACACCTGGACAGATCGATGACGCTCGAATAGACACTGATTCAAGCGTCAATTCCACGAAACGGTACTCATCGTGAGATTATTGTATTCATGCGTTGAAGGTAAAGCGCATAACCTGAAATATAGAAGTATATCCTACTTACTGGCCAAATTCCTCTGCCAAGGACTTTGCTACAGACGTGGACACTATTGGGGTCAACGCTGCCGGTAAGGTGTATCCGCATTGACATACATGTGATGTAATTGTGAGCTATTGCGCTATTATTCGAATATCAGGTTCACAAGGGTTCTCAGATCTTGGACAACTTGTTTTTCAGAAGTCTGCATAACCTCCCATTCCCAGAATCAGAATTTTGGGAACACGTGCGGGTCGACATTTTCCAACAAAGCAGACCTTGGCGACACGATGGAGATGTTTACATGTTGTCAACCAAGATATCTTCGACGAAAATATCTATACGTACTCCCAATTTAGAAAGGGGGACGCAGCCTATGCAAGCTTCAACAATAGCGATCTGGTACGAACACAGTTCGAAGTACGCTCTTTCATTGAAACTCGACCGTCAAACCTGCCAGTGATAGGTTTGCCCGTCCTTTATTCCAAACCGCTCAGGTGGTACCCAATCGTCAAACGGCGTTCCATCGATGATCCCCCGATGAATGGGTTATCAACGTCATGACTTGTAATGATCTGTAAATCAGTCATCGAAACAAACTCAATACAGCCTCAGATATCAACCTAATACATTTCTCCACTACTTTATGATAGTTACTGCTGGTTATATAAATTCAGGACGAGAATGAAGAAAAATGGACGAAGAATAACGAAGCAATACAAAAATAAAACTGGGAACAAACCAGGAGTTTACTTTGATTTTCTTTGTTCAAACAAACATACAGGTCGAACAGACCCCATAATCGAAGTATCCGCGACAATACCGCCCGATAGATGGCAGCCGAGAATCGAGATTGTCAAGTCGGCAAAAGTTCAAGTATTTGACCCACCCACTGAAAATTGAAGCTTGACCTATATAAAACCATCAACGTATGCTATCCTCTCAAGGACTCTTGCCCACCCACTTCTGATATGGCATTTTCAATCTGAACCGCCAAGACATAAGAAAACAGCTCCAGATCATCAGCAGCATCCTTTCTGCAATATGGACACTCTTTCGCCTTCTCAATTCCAGAATTCATCAGGTCGAACTTCTTAACTGCATCTCCCCAAGGCGTTTTTCGGACTTTGTCGGCTACCTGTTTCATCCAGTCTACCCACCACTTCCTTTCGCCTGGACGGCTGGCATCCCTTGTCCCGCGTGTACTGGTAACACGATCTTTTGCCCCGGGGGCCCTGGGACAACTCAAACATGTCGTCCATACCCACTTTTCTCCTTCGTGCTTGGCCCTTTCAGCACCTAAAAAGCGTAGAACGTGAGAAGCGGCAATCTCTCCACATTTCTTATGATAGTCTTGTAACCGGTAGTATACCGCTGCAGATATGTGTTCCAATTCGTCGACGAAAGATGTTGTCTTTGGGTAACGAAGTGAAAATCTAGCGGCCTTTCGTGCCTCTGTTGCCCATCCATGACGATATGCGATGGCAAACACGCGCAGAGGTTGGGATTCGATAAAACGTGGCTCCACGAGCACTTTACGAATGTATCTTTGAATCCCCTCCATCTCAAATTTCGCAGCTGCCTTTAACACTACCTGTAAGTCATGCAAGGACGAGAGACGTAGCGGCTCCTCCATGCTAGTAGGATAGCACAACCTCAATACCAACTCCAATGTATGTTTATCTTCCGACATAACAATAACTGGGGTGCCGTTCTGTGAATCTTTAGGTTGGGGAAGGGTGAACGCCAACTCGAAGAAGGGCGATGCAAGAGACAAGAGAAATTTGAAGACATGGAAGTCGACAGGTTTAGGATCAGACGAGCGGAGAATTATGTCTGCGTCTGGGCGATTAAAGGGATGTCCCGCTGGTTTGGATATTGGTTCGGATTGTGGTTCTTTAGAGGTGTCACTTGCCATCTCTGGGTCGAAAGCGTTAACGGTGTCCGTATGGAGGTTTTGCCCTATCAACGCCACACCGTATGTCCAGCTCACAGGCTTCAAGACGCCAAGTCGTTCGAAGCTGTAATTGATAAGACGCGCCTCGAGGCATTCAGTGATCACGGGTTAATGTTATTATAATTATCTTATCATCATGACACGGATCACATGAACTAGGATTGATCCTAGATTCTTGGATCACAGATAATAAGAATAAGAATATTACGTGATGTGACGAACGGTGGATGGAGGAGCAGACCTATTTACCAAGCGCAGAGTCGAGGGCGAGGTATACTATGATCGTAGTTTGTAGAACGTCATCTTCAATAAGATATAGGTAGCTTAACTACAACTTCAATTCTAAAGCCACATCGCGTCCTCATTCATTATGGGATAAGGTTATTATATCCTAGGTGTGGGTCTGGTGAAATGGTTGTGTTTAATCGCCTAACGTCGGGGAAACTCTCATTCGTTTTATAGGCCTCGATGATGTACCTGCAACAGTGGTCCCCGAGTGCAGGGGTATCGGATTTGAGGTGATAAAGGAGGGGAGTGGTGCGACAGGTTTTGTGGAACAGGTCGAATACATCCCACACAGATGATTTACAGGATAGGCACTAGGGGATAGTGGTGATGGCATCAGTACATGGGGCGACCGAGATGAAGTGCTGAAATATAAACGGAGTCAGCGCAATGAACTTCACTTGCGACGAAAAACACCGTCTTACTATTCTTCATCTGGGGCTTTCCTTTTCAAAGAATTGCAAAGTCTCTCTAAATCGTCTCGCTCAACTTTCATCTGCACCGCATGCTCCCTCGCTATGCGTGCCAAATTAAGCAGGCCTAATGTCGCGGCGCCGTGGACCTCAGCACGTTTTCGCCACATCTCACAGTTGGTCCGCAGTGCCAAATTCTCAGCGTTCAGACGACGGTTTTCTACAACCGCTTCCGCAGCAGGGGTCAACTCGTCCCGCGGTCTGGTTGGCTGGTCTAGATACAGCCTACGTATACTGGGCGCTATGTGGGGGCGCAGATGCGTAGGTATGAGAGCAGGATTGATGTGTGCTGCATAATCATGTTACATTGGAGATGGGTAGAGAGGCAATATAATATCTACTCACAAACGGTATACAGAGAACGGCATGTTGGACAGCTGTGGAGGGTGGAATATGGTTTTATTGCGTTGACGGCTCGGAGAATACACTCGTTACAAAAGACATGGCCTATAACTCCAGCTTTAATATGAAGAGGAGTGTAGTACCAACACTGCCGTACCGCAAGGCAAAGCTACTGGCGACTGCAGGTCTTCGATGCATATACTACACAGTTGCATGTTACTTGTTTTCCGAGGGATATCGAAAGTTGTTGAGATGATTTGGTTCGTCAAGGGTGCGAAAAGTTGGCTTATATGCGATAACTCAGGCAAACATGCCAAATATACTAACCCAATGCCGATTTAACGGAAATCATACCCAGAATTTGTCTCTTCTTAATGAGTGCATCTCGAGGGAGACGGTCCTGGCCACGCCGAGATTACTATGCCCGTGGATGGCCCGGTGAAGTGCAGCCCGGATATTTCATCATTTTCAGATGTGTAGCCAGCAATAGCCAGCAACGGCCAGCAACCAGCAAGCGAGGTTGCCCAACAGGAGCCCAGGATCGACTAGGGGCGAGCTGGATCGAGTGCAGTCGGGGGCTAGAAAGGACCGCGTTCAAGTTCCTGGATATTGTTCGAGCTTTGGATCTATGATCCATCGGGATCTTTGGCAGTCACAGATGACATCAATGGTATTTAAAATTAGGGATGCTTACCTGGCTGATCTATCTCTCTGCATGGAAAATTCATGTTGACGCAAGGCTCGTAGATGGAAGTGCGCCTCTAGGGATATCGTGAGAATGTCGGTCGATGCTTGCGACCGACGTTGGCCTGAGAGATCTGAAGATTTATGGCGCTATCATCTATGTGCGTGGCCTATTTCCTGGGCTATGGTTTGAAATACCGGACGTCATCAACGAGGCGTTGAAGCACGACTTCGAATCAATTGCCTATCGTATTGTTGAAATGTGAATAACAAGAACAACAACTTGTACTATTGAATGGGTCTATAGAGGCGATAGGCTATAGGCTATAGCACACAAGCCTTGACGAAGGGACGGAAATAGCGCAGGCCAGGGTATCAGTTTTAGCGCAGAGCTTAGCCCTAGCTTGATTTAGTAGGCCTCGTTCCGCTGGAAAAGTAGGGAAGATGAGCCATGAACTCATGACATTTGAATCTCTAGTCACTCGTCGCCAAGCCTTGCTTACCAAAGTAGTTACAGCCTGGCGGCGCAAGATATGCACATTTGGGGAAAAGTGGGAAAAGCTAGACAAGGGAACATATCTACATTGAGTCCTCATTTGCAATTACTTTGGGCCTGAACAATAAAGCACTAGCCGTAGGGGTGGTGCTCAGAGCATGTATATATGGCGGACATAGTCTGACATAGTATACGGCTGTATAAGAACTGTGACAATCACGCTGTGACAAATTGGTTTTGTTCGGCAAATTGCGGAGGAATATGCAGGACTGGGAAATAAAGTTTCAGCCACCTGGGACACCAAACAAGGACTAAATACTTTCAACGCAAGGTAGGCACAGCGACAAACCACTAATCTCGACAAAATGGTGAGTGGCATCACATACTTTTGTCGCAACTATGAATATATATCGACGTAACGCCTTAATTTGATAGGCCGACCAAAAAACGACACCCACCAACCCCATGAAGGAGCCCCGTATCGACAAGCTCGTTATTAGTGCGTTCCACGGTAGCTGGATTGGACGTCGACTGACCCTTGCAATCAGACATCTCCGTTGGTGAATCTGGTGATCGCTTGACTCGAGCTTCCAAAGTCCTAGAACAACTTACTGGACAAACCCCCGTCACATCAAAAGCGCGATACACCGTGCGTACCTTCGGTATCCGTCGTAACGAGAAGATCGCCGTACACGTCACCATCCGTGGACCCAAAGCTGAGGAGATTTTGGAGCGTGGTTTGAAGGTCAAGGAGTACGAGCTGAGACGCAAGAACTTTTCGGAGACAGGAAACTTCGGGTTTGGAATCCAAGAACATATCGATTTGGGTGCTCGATATGACCCTGGAATTGGTATCTTTGGTATGGACTTCTACGTGGTGATGGGACGACCAGGCGCACGAGTGGCAAGGCGGAAGCATAAGAAGGCGAGAATTGGATTCCCCCATCGCATCAAGAAGGATGACACAATGGCATGGTTCAAACAAAGATTCGATGGAATCATCTTGGTATGTAGGATTCATGTCTAATCATGCTGCTCTAATCTTCTTCACAGAAATAGTCGCCGGGTTTTGTCGTGCTGTTTGTCGTACTATGCTTCTATGACCGTATGACATGCTTTTTTATTTCACCGCAAACACCCTGTTATCAAGTAGGCAGTCTTGATGACATTTCGAGGTTACTCGATCTCAACGGTTAACATTTACACTGAAACCCAAGTACATAGAGGATACATGATGGTGAGATCTACAATTATAAATCAATTCTAACTAGGCCCTGTGATTCCTTCTAATCCATGAAAAAGTTAAATACAAAACCACCAACAGTGACAAAAAGCAGGGCCCGTTGATGCTGGCCCAGAAGTTGGTGCTGATCAGTCATCATGAGATGCGTTGTGGCGCTCGGTCGCTAAGAGTAACATTCTTTTGAGATTCCTTTCGAGGACGGGTTTGGTGAGCACGCTGGGATTCTGTCAGACTGTGCTCATTCTACATCGAACAATGAAAAACTCACTAATCGACACCAGCTTCAAGATATTCCTATAAAAATGATAAGATAGACTAATATGAAAATAAAGCAGGGACGGACATTTTGATCAGCTAGCAAGGCATTCCCTAACGATTATGGATTAAACAGGGTATGGTTAAGATTAATACGATCTTACCTGTTACACCAACAACAAAATCCTTCCTACCCAATTCGCGTAATTTTCTGATAGCCTTGAGTCCAGATAGAACTGGCATCTGATTGTCCATAAAGACAACAGAGAACCGATTTTCTGGACACGTCGGGTTTTGCTCCAAAATCGGACCAGAAGTATCGCTTGAAGGCGTCGTATTTGTTGTAGCTAACAACATCCCCACAGCAATCTCACCATTTTCAGCCGTTGTTACCACGCAACCCATCCTTGTCAGCATCCGTTTCATTAGCATCCGGGTCATTGGATCGTCATCGACAACCAGGACTGGCCATTCCGGAGAGTTGGGTATAGGAGGAGGCGACTTCGGTGATTCTTGACGCGATGATGGATGTTTCGTGAGCGTCGACGCAGATTGATCTAAGGGCTGTACTGCATCAGACGAAGCAGACTCAGCGTGAGCATGACTAGGAGTGGGCGACTTGAGAGTATCCGAAGAGTTTTCTCTTTCAATGACAAAAGGCCTCGAAAAGTCTTCATAGAGTTCATCTGACTCAGGGTGTTGTCCAGGTGGATATTCTGTGCCAGTTGATCGATCCCCCAATGTACGAGTTGGTATGAGCGAATGTGAATCATACCGAGACAGGACGAGCTCGACAGAACCAGCTTCAAGACGTCTTTAATTTCTGTCATGAAAATATCAGTGAGACAAGCCTGACCTTGATCCATAAGACTATGGAGTGCAGAACTTGACCGAGTCCGAGTCGACGATGATCTTTGAGGTGGGGTCGTAGGACGCAGCAGTTCTGGGATAAAATCCTTCTGCGAAGATTCTGGAGATGGCACGCTGTCCACACCAAACATCGGCTCTAGTTGGGAAGTTGGCCCAGCATTTCCGGGAGCAGGTGGACCCAGAGATTTTGCCTTGGAGCCTACCCCTAAAGCTATAAGAGTGTGGAATTTGAGATAAATAGGTAAATAGGCTGAGCACGCCACAAACGTAGTTCAACCCAGAAAGTCGATCCTTCTCCAAGTTTAGATCTGACCCCAAGTCGCCCTCCACTGAGCTTGACGATCTGACGCACTAGGGCCAAGCCAAGACCTGTTCCTTTTCCGCCTGGCAGGGGTTAGCAGACTTGTGCTCCATACTATTTGAGAGAACATGCCTTGCAACCGGCCCTGTTCTGTTTGATTGAAAGCAGCTAAGTAACCACCGTTTAGTAAAAAGTCCTGAAAGATCAAAATGACACGTACAAAAGAGTTTAGCATGTTCCATATCCTGTGGTCTAATACCCCACCCCGTATCGGTGACTTCAATTCGAACCACAATTCGTTCCACGTTTGATGGTGAAGTAGAGTCAGAAGAGTTGTGGTGGTTAAGTAGTTCAGTAGACAATGAGTCTTGAGCATATTTTTGATTCGCGGAAGACTGTTCGTTCGATAAAGTGGAAGGGGGAGGCAATACAAGGTGTGTTGAAATTGTTAATTTACCTCCAGCAGGCGTAAACTTGCATGCATTGCTATTGGTTAAGAGGTTCCGTGAATCTGCGATCTATGGGACATAATGGCTGCACATGTTGTTACCTTGCAAGATTCGTTATGATTTGTCTCAGGCGTATTTCATCCCCGACCACCACGCCCCATGTTGACCGTCCACTAGGGTCTTCTCCCAAACGATGTTCTATTTCTTCTTCGCTTTCCCCAGAAGATTGATATTCTGCACGTCTAGCAACCTGGATAGAGATGAGCATCTTCGCTACCTAAGAAAACGGTACAAACCTTGTCGATGTTCGTATCGAGGTCTATGACGAGTTCCAGACCACGCGCATTAGTTGCCAACTGTAAAGGGATGAGCATTGACTGCATGACTTGATGGAACATGTATGGCTTAATATAAGGGTTTGATGAGTGAAGCGACTATCGGTGATACCTGCACACCTGTGAAACTGATTCCAGACGCCCACTGTCCATTCTGTTACTAATATAAATATTTAGTAAAAGCTGGTTTTATGCAGGGTGAATACTTACAAGTCCAGAACGTCATTGAGCACTGATATGTAATATATTAGTAGAACGTCCGGGAAAACAGCCACGAATTGGCAGACCTTTCGACATCATGCTGAGACTCCCCTCGAGTGCGCTGAATTCAATAGCCTGGTCTTTATCAATAGTACCAGCGGCCTCCATATTTTGCACGGCTAAGACTTTGAGTGAGATCAGTAACGATTCAAGAGCACTTTACAAAATAGGGCTCACGCGCCGTGTTGAGAGGAACGCGAACCTGTAAGAGTAAAGCATCAGGATCGTTGCACATACGTTGTCCCATTGGCTACTTATCATGGAACACATAACTGAAACCACAGCTATAAGACGTTCGAAGGTACAACTGAATCATGCTTACGATGTGAGTCTACGTTTTGAATCTGCCGCTTTCCGCTCATTTATTTGGGCTTTACGAGTTCTCTCGAACTGTAGATTTAGCTGCATCCTGACAGTATACAGACGACGGGATGACTGCAGAGACGTTAGCCACTGCCTTAAGTGAAGGTGTGGGACTTAACATTTTCTCTTCGGTAATGGATGTAGAGTAGGAAACCTTGATACACGATGAAATCCAGGATGTCTATTCCACAAACGTCAGGGGGGGGGGGTAAAATAACTGGGAAGATCCTTACTTCGAGTCCAGCTAGCGCGATCCGGGAGCACCAGACAACTGAAACTAAGAAGAAAACTTCGATGAGTTTCGATCCTGCCAAGATAGTTTGTTGACACACAAGATCAAAAATACAGTAGCCCCAATCAGAGCTGGGAAACGCTTCATGCAGGCTCCAAATAAAGCCACCGTCTGCAATGCCGACGTGTAACTGAATAGATATCAGTTAGGCGTTGATAAATACATTCAGATTACCGACTAGAACGTTGACATGAAGTCTTTGCTTCCACAAGTGAAAATGCGATATGATGGCGTATAGAGGCCACACATTATGAAGAATATAACTTGATAGAATGGCCTGATATTTTTGAGTAATTGGCCTAAGAGGTACACCTTTACTCACCAGGACCATACAGAAACACAAAGGAATATTTGGTAGATGGCTGAGTGATCTCGCGGAAAGTTAAAAGCACATAGAACTATGATTGGGAGAGTCATGACAGGTGCAACCTGGAACGATTGGTTCATAGGGGCACGCCAAAGGATGTGGGATTGTGCTTACACCATAATAAAATATTTTGTCTGCTAATACGATAGGTTTCTGTATAAATGCCGTTCCCAATACCCAGGTCATTATGAAGAAAGTCGATGCCCACAAAGCGAGCCGTTTGGATTGCCCCCACACTTCTTTCTGATGGTCGGCCTCAAGTTTTGGGTCGGAGAACCGAGAGCTAAAAAATTCCATCAGATAAGCCCACAATCTGCGCCATAGGGTGAAGAGGGGTCGGTATATGGCCCTTGCCATCCTGGGTTGGTCCGTGAGACTTGTGGGCGGGGTTGTGAGCTGTTGCCCGGAGTGATGATTAATGGACGCTTCACTCCCAGAAGGGGCTGAGGATGTTTTGAACTCCTCTGACCACGATCTGTCGACAACAACTTCGTCGACAATGACTCCATCGGCGGCAGTAACAATATCGTCATGCGATTCATTAGGGATGCTAGAGGAATCCCCATGGAAACTTTCTCCTCTTCTTGAACTCGGATATGAAACCCCTGATGTTGTTGATTTCCTTCGTCTATGCTCTTTAAAACGGGCCCACTTGGTTGTCAATATTCGAACAGGTTTTGGAGGTTGTCGTATACTCGATGGTGGTTTCTGGGTGGCTGGCGGGGGAAGGTCAACTATCGAGTCTGAGAAGGTTGTCATTCTTGTGGTATTTCCGTCCTTTACATCGCAAGGAGTCGGCAAAGGCATTTCGAATCCTCCTGTCTATTTAGAAAACGATGCTGAGACGGAAGAGGGCCAATGGGTCATAGCGCTGGGGGACGAGCTGTAGAGTCCAGGGTAATAGATGTAACGTTATATTCGGGCGAAAGGAAATTTCAACCGCTGCGCCGCTGCCTTTTCGACGATCATAATGAAACCTAGTGTTTGAAATTTGAAATCATCCCGATCTAGATAACCTGCGGTTTGAGAGCGGTGCCGTCGGAAAACCATTAAATTGATACTGAGTCGCCGGCTAAACGTTGCATGAGCTTACGAGTGCAAATGTGGATACATTGTCGACGAACGCACCTCAATGCCAACATCTTCTATAGCTGAGATTTTTTAGATGATGTCATGTTAGCTAGATAATCATAATAAGCATTATTAATAAAATCTTTATTACAATTACCCGATGACCATAGCGGCCCTGACCTCAATCCCAATGATCAGTGTCACATTCACTCCGCCTAAGCTCCAGAGAGAAGAAGCTATACAAACACCATGGTCATATGTTCTCTTGACCAACTCGGCTAGGGTGGCACTGCGAAATTCTCTACCTATCCCGGCCGGAAAGTATGGGAGACCTTGGGAGAACCATGGGAGAACCAGTCACACAGGGACATATCTCCCACCAATCCCCCCTTCATTTGGGGAGTGATTTTCTTCCCAATCGAGTCGCGCACTAGTCGCACCCGATACTCAATCAAGTTTATAATCTCCCATGTGTTGACACGCGATCTCACTAGTTTATGCGAGAAAGCACCATATCATTTGCTGCTGCACCTCTGCAAGTTCCTCGCAACCACCATGGACACTGATGATAAATTCAAAGAGGCATCAACATTCGAAGGCTCCAGGACGGGATCGTTCGAAATAGACCCTCGCGCGGAGAAGCGACTCCTCAAGAAATTGGATCTAATTCTTCTGCCGTTGTTCACAATTTGTTGTGGGTTATTCATTATCATGCCTTGTTCACATATACCATAAACGACCAATAGATTGCACCAATTTCATTGACAGGTGCGTGGCAACCCGAGATGCTATTCAAAATGTTGAAATAGAAACGATAGAACTGCGATAGGTTAGCTTTCATCACTCCTTGGGGCACCAACCCCGTTAACAATGTGCTGCCCACTAGGGAACGCGAAGATTGCAGGTGATTTAATTTAGTATCAAGGGTTGCAACGTCGCTGACTTCACTCAAGGTATCGAGAAGGACCTCGGACTCACAGGCTTTGATTATAATATTGCCCTCACGGTTTTTTATATTTTTGTGCGCCCACCTTCTGTGGATTCTCTTCTTTCGCAGACTGATTGAGTCATCTATAATGCTCAGTATATATCTGTGGAGATTCCCTCTAATCTTGCCCTTAAACGGTATGGCTCGGTATGGCTAGCTGCCCTGATCACAAGTTTTGGTGCGGTGTCCATTGGCACCGCATTCGTTCAATCTTTTCATGGGCTCATCGTGACAAGGGTATTCCTTGGTTTGGCCGAGGGAGGGACACTGGTGAGAAAAATGGGCTTTTTGTCTTTTCCTAGTCCAAACCGACCAACCATCTAAATCTGGCTTCATTCAAGTCGGGGTTGACCTATATTCTTTCCCGCGTGAGTTGGACACTCTAGTGTCCTATCCGTCACTTCAACCGAATACTTTAGTATTATCGCCGTTCTGAACTTGTTCTTCGTATTGGGATTTTCTTTGGCCTTTCTCCGTCCTTGGCCGGCGCATGTAAGGTTTATTTTTGGCTTGTAATACTCCTTCTAAACTGTATGAAGTTGGCGGACTGCTGGCATCCGGTATCCTTTCTTTACCTGATATCGGAACCGTTACGTCGTGGAGGAAGGTGAAGACTAGCGATGATTATGGGGCCTTTTTCTAATATGTGGCCACCTAGATCTTCCTGGTTGAAGGTATTCGATCGGCCTCAACGTGTTTCGCCCTTATTCTAAGGTATATCAGGAATTATCACCACGGGATTTGGTGTACTCTGTTTCTTCATCATTCCCACTGATCCTCAATACACTCGCATGTTCAATGAGGAGGAACGTGCCCTTGCCCTTGCCCGCATCGACGCCGACCAAGCTGTAAGAACACAAGGCCAAAAAGAACCTACCACCGTAAAACTGGTTCTTCGATCTTTCAGTTTTAGCGTAAGCCTTAGTTTGCTACCTCCCCCGCCCGACATACCAAAGCAATGCTACAACAGACAACTATATGCGCCCTCTGCTATCTCATGACCAACGTTTCATTTCAAGGTCTGAGTCTGTTCCTACCCACCGTGATAGCTACGCGTACGTGTTCGCTATATCTTTGTGTTCTCCATATCCCTAATACGACGAAATAGTTGGTCACTATAGTGTGTAACTTCCTCCCTGTTGGTACCCAAGCCCATAGTCACACGCGAGGGATTCAGCTGTGGTCCAATCTCAATTACGCACAGTACCTCCGTTTGCTGCTGGCGCGGTCTGGGCCCTCACCTTGTCCTATACAAGCTACCGCACAAAACACAGAGCCACGCCAGTCATTCTATCGTCTCTTCTTATGGTTGCTGGGTATGGTATCGCGGTGGGAACGAAAGAGTCTCATGCTCGGTAAGAGTTAGAAGAATTTAGTCCCCTTCCCCGCTGAACAATATGGTCAGCTACGGTGCCTGCTTCCTCTCTGTGATAGGAGGCTCTTTGACGGGGCCTATGGTGAAAAACTTCGTTTTGTATCTTTGTTAAGTGTAAATAACATTTACGTCAGTTTCTGGCATGGGGAACAGATAATGCTGCTCCGGATACTGTTCGAGCTATGGCAACTGCTATCATACCTGGTGATTTCAACAAGGGTAACTTTGTAAGCTTTAAACTGACACTCTCACAAATCTAGGAATTGGCGCTCTTGGTTCTATCATTGCGTAAGTGTATTTGTCTTCTATCGTTGTCCGCTATTTACTCCTTCATTTATACAAAAGTGTCTGGACATATTTGCCCGCCGACGCCCCAAATTACCACAACGGGAATTCCCTCAACCTGGCTACTAGCGTAGCCACTGCTGTTTTGGCATTTGTCTGCTTCATTTACCTTCGTCTGGAGAATGCAAAGCGCGATCGAGGGGAACGAGATTATCGACTCGAGGGTAAAAGTTCAAAAGAAATAGGGGAGCTAGGATATCTCCACCCAAATTTTCGTTATCAAGCATAACTATCTATATTACTTTTCTTCATTATTGTATGAGAAAGGCTGTCAGTCCCTTGCCGAACCCTCAAAAAACCTGAAGGTGTTTCACAGACCCGAGTAGCGATAACTCAAATAAACTGTAATAAATAATTCTATGCAGCCCGCGAATTCAGACAAATAGCCGGATGCTACCAAGAACCACCATCTCCCATGTTTCCTTACAGCTTCGCTGGTGTCGCAGCCCTCTTCACCGTCATTTTCTCACCAGGAATCGAGGCTATTTCATTCAACCCCTCCGGATCGCGTCAAGTGTAAACCCAACCCGAGACTTTTCGACTCGCCTGCCTTTGTGTTCGCCTGAAAGACCCGTATCAAAAGCACCTCTTAGAGAGAACATCTACACTTTGCCAAACGTCTTGACCGTTTCACGAATACTTGCCTGCCCCGTCCTTGGTTGGTCGATCCTGGAGAATGACTTTCATCTGGCCACAGCACTTTTGGCGTACGCAAGTTTGACGGATCTGGTCTGCTCACGTATTTCTGAGGATATTTAAATGACCCTGAAGCATTCCAAAGGCTGACGGATATTTGGCGCGTCGTTTCAATATGCAAACTGTCCTTGGAACCATCCTCGATCCCGCTGCCGACAAAACATTGATGACGACCCTTACAGTAACATTAGCCATGCAGGGGCTCTTACCTGGTGGGTGTCGCGACCAGTTTTCATCCTATTTAAAGTCTCATTCGTTTCTAGTTCCCTTAGCTGTTGTGATACTTGGACGGGATGTTCTCTTGAGTTTTTCTGCGTTTTATATTCGCTACACGTCATTACCGGAACCTGTATGTTATATCATATCCTGACTTCGACAATATTTATGACAACGCCTTCTTAGAAAACCTTTTCACGTTATTGGGATTTCTCAATACCTTCTGCTGAGGTTCGGCCCACAGGAATTAGCAAGGTCATTATCGAATCCGCATGCCTCACGGGATCTTCGAGGCTTAATAAATTTCGTAGGTGAACACGGCTCTGCAACTGGGTCTTATGGGCACGACGACAATAAGCCCGCTTATACCGTTCGATATGGCTATTTCGTTACAAGGACTCCAGTTTGTTTACCTTCTATATCTGTTTCATATTTACCTTATTGATATATCTAGGTGGATTGTTGCGACTACCACTATTTGGAGTGGATTTTCTTACATATTCTCCAAGGACGCTGTCCGTATAGTTGCAGAACGGCACAAACAGGAACCACCTTCAAAGTGACCTAAGGATTCTTGCAGTTCTATGGGCCTAGAGTCATCTCCCGCGGTGTACGTCAGCAGTAGCTTAGATTTCCTTCCGTTCGGGAAATGGTACTATACAGCTATTTTTTTATACAATACCTAGCGGCGCTGTGAAAAGACTATGCTATCTAATTATTACAGTGATAGTAGAGTTGCGATGACATCAATAGAAACAGGGAGTACAACAAACCAAAAAGCAAATCAAAAGTTATCGAGGGTTTCTAAATTACCGTAGCCGTTCCCGTTCTTCGGCGCCGCACATCTTCCAGAGCAGCGGCAATTGCCTGTTTTGAAGAGCTGTACTCTTGCCAAACATGGCTTGCACGCCTGGTATGTTATGGTAAGCATTGGTGACAAGCTTCAATCAGTTCCCACTAACTTTGCACGAGACAAGAATATAACAACAAGAACAATGCTCTTCAGCCCTCGCGTCCTCTTCGTCGGTGGAGAGGGCGATACTGGGAATCCTATTTGGGCAATGGAAGCAAATATTGTTCGTTCGCTATACATAGCCTCGTCAGAGATGAATTGGTTCGAAGTTGGGAACTTACCTCTTTTCAAATCGAGATAGAAGGGCAAGTAGATACTGTTTCTGATATCGAAGATCGGAACGGAAGCATGTTTCTCTCGAGAACTTGGCTTTCAAATATCGAATTTGTACAAGTAAGCCTTTGCATTCTCTGTTGTGCTGCACTTTGATTGCTGACAGTTGTTGCTCATTCCTGTCAGGATATTTGTGAGGAATTTCGTGGAAGAGAAGAATTCCCGTTAACTTACGCGACGCAAGCATGTCTCTTTAGCTCCTCTCGGGCACGGTCGGTCTTGCCCCTCTGACTCTCCAGCTGTTCATTCAACAGTCGGATTTGTGTTTGAGTTTGTTTGCGAGACCTTTCTATCCTGGAGAGTTCATCCTTGTGTTTCGTCTCCAATTTCTCCTTCTCTATACGCAGGAGCCTCAGGTCGCGGCCAAACGCCTCTGCATCCTTTTTGACGCGCCTGAGATCGGCTTCAAGAATTGCGACTGTTTTAGCGACGTCGCCCTTCTCCGCTGAAATACGATTCTTCTCCATCTCCGCCTTGTGTAGTTCGTCTGCTTGGTCCGACAAGGCACGGCGAAGCTCGTCTATCTCGAGCAAGTGGAGATCTAGTTGGTGGCGACGGTTGTCGTGAGACGTCGAAGAAGCAGCATACTCGTCACGCAGCTTGTTAGCATGCTGAAGATAATATCATATCAGCATCCTCAAGTCTTGATCTCAATTTGAACCAACCTCTGATATATCTGAGAACCGACGCTGCAAATCTTTGTGGTTGGCAACAAGTAGCGCTCGCTCTTGTCTCAGCTGTTCAATGGTCTCCATGTTTTCAGCAACTCGAACTTCGAGCAAACGGGCCTTCTGATCGGCGTTGACATTTTCTATGGAGTTGTAAGTTTCTTGGTCCTGATTTGCAGATTGGTCCTAACCTCGTAGCTCTGTTTCCAAACCATGGTTCTCTTGCTTGTACTTGTGTAGTTGGTTTTTGACATCGTCCATGTCCTACAAAACATGATGATGAATTTACACGGCAATGTAATCAAATTGAACTTACAGATTCCGTCCTTTGAAGCTGTTTCATTATATTATTCCTCTCATGCTGAATTCGATTCTGTTCTGTCGTCAGAGCTCTGAGTTGAGCCCTTTCGGACTTTAGATTGGTCTCAAGATCAGCGATGACTTTTTTGGCCTTGTCTAGCTCCTGGAGATCGCCATAAGTCAATATAAGGTGTCATTAGGTGGCATCGATTTGAACCTACTCCTTGAACACCAGCTCTGATTTTCTCACCGGCCCTCTCACTTTCGGCAACCTTCCTCGCTTCTTCTTTTGCACTGCGAACTTGTATATTCAAACGATCGGCAGCGTCTTGGAGAATGGCCTTCTCGCCAACCAACTGACGTTTTTCGTTTTGCCATTCCTCTTTCAGCGTCTCTAGATGTGAATTGACTGACTGTAGGTTGGCTCGCAATGTTTCCGTCGATCTTGTTGGTGGGGTTGGGGGCTCAGTGGGGAGGTAATCTTTGGAAATTTCCAATGAGCTGAAATACGAAGGTCAGATTTCTGTATCGGAGAGATATTATTTCGAGCTTACCTCTCGTCTGCCTGAGCTAGATGTGAGAAATCGATCTTGATATGACACTTCTGGCACCTGGCTCTTTCCAGGCGATGAAGTCGTCGCTCTTCTCTCCTTGATAACCTTGCGATTTCGTCTTCCAATCTCGAAATCTTAGAACGAGCATCTTCGAGCCTCCTAGTCAGTCCGACTACTCCAAGACCGGCATCTTCGAGTTTGTCTAATTTGTCGTCTATGCTTTGGTTGGCCCGATCAAGTTCTCGCTGCAGTCGACTGATTTCTGCAATCAATGGTGACACGGTGGGATCGGTTGTAGTGTTGTTCAGCCATGACATCTAGTCGAACGAATGGTTAGGGTGTTCAATGTAAACCCGTTATTCAGATCTTACATCTCTGAGAGGTGCACCTGGCGTTCGAGGAGCTCTGATGGACATCGACAATACCTGCCTATGAATAGGTGAAATACCGCTGGCATTGATGATTTTGCTTGGTGTGTTGAACTCCGTAACAGTCATCCTCAAAGCCCTATTTCTTTCCAGTAGCTCCTCCTTTTCTCTCTCCAACAGCTCAATTTTGGTGTCCCTGGCTTTCTCCATCGCTTTGCGAGCAGGCGATTGATTAAGCGTAGTTGTCAACCTGGCAATCTCCCTGTTAGCATTATCCAATTCGATCTCCAGGGCTTCGATATCAGCGTCGGTGGGGCCGACCTCTCCAAATGGATTTTTGGAGATGTTCTGCGAATTGTTCGCTTCTCGTTGACGTTCTCGCTCCATAGATTCAACTTTGAGCTTGAGTTCTGAAAGCGCTTCTTCATCTTCCCGCATCTTGATTTCTGCATCTTCCAAAGCGTCTTCCATCTGCCTGGCCAGCTCCTGAGCCTGCTGAGCATCTGCCTCAAGCTTTTCTATCCTCTCGTGAGATTCGTCCTCGGTGGCAGTCATTCCTTCGACCCTCTCCTGTACAGATGCAAGTTCATCCTCGAGTCTTTCGATTCGTTCCACCGCCGCACTAGCACCCTCTTCAAGTTCAGCAACATAAGCCTTTGTCGTGTGTAGTTCGTCATCAGACCTCCGCGCAGCCTCCTCCATCTTCTGGATGCGAGCCTTTTCAGTCTCGAGTTCGTTCGACCTGGCGTCTAGCTCGTCCTCGAGAGCTGTAATCAAGTCTTTATCCTCTCGAAGATCGTTCTCCATCTTCTGAATGCGAGCCTTCTCAGTCTCGAGTTCGTTCGATCTGGCGTTTAGCTCGTCCTCGAGAGCTGTTATCAAGTCCCTATCCTCTCGAAGATCCTTCTCCAAATCGTCGATCCTACCGTCTGATCGCATGACCTCATCTTCCAATTCCTTAATCTGTGCGTTGGCGTTGCGAAGGTCTCCCATGACTTTGCCTACTCGCTCGTTGGCCTCTCTTAGCTCTCCACCCAGCTCTTTTCCGCTCTCCAACACACGCTCTGCCTTTTCCGCCCTCTCCCTCGCTACATCTCTTTCCCCTTCAACCTCTACCATGAGCCTTTCAATCTCCTTGATGCGCTCTGACCCATGATTCTCAGCATCTTTCACTCCTTGTTCCGCAACCTCTACCTTTCTCTCCAACTCCTTGATGATAATTTCCACTCCCTGCTCAACTTCGGCCATCCGTTCCCTCCATCGTTCTTTATCTCTGGCCCTTTCGTCCCTTTCCCCCTCCAGCGCTTTCTCTAATTCTCCCTTCTCATTTAAGTACTGATCGACCTCCTCTTTGAGAACTTCGACCATCTCCTCGAGCTCCGCTTTCTCCTCTCCCCACCCTTCTCCCCCTACGTCTTCTGCAACATTCCCTAAAGCCGTTCCACCCGCACTTACCCTCCTCCCACCACCACTCAACCTTCGGCTCTTATCACTTTCAACGACGTTGGCTGCAGCCGAACTATTCTTCTTTTCCTCTTCGACCTTCTTCAACCTTTCCACAAGGGCTTCGTTCTCCTCTTGCAATCGACGATTCAACCCATGCAAGTAGTTGTTCAGTTTCCCAGCATTAAACCTTCCTATGCCTTGTCCTGGCGCACCAGCGCCGAAACCCATGGAAGGGTCGAAAGATGTATTGACTCGATGATGTGTCGTCAAGTCATGAGAAGAGGCCGTGGAGATGATGGACGCGCGATCACCGGCTCCGTCATAAGGAGACAAATGTGCTGGTGTTGCCCACTGTCCTGTTGACCGCCTCCCCGAGCTTGGGCCTGAGCGTTGAGATGCTGACTCAGAGTCGGAGGTCCCAGGCGAAGGTGAAACCGTTTGCGCGAGCGGATGCGAAGCGCGAGGACCCCTACCGACCGCTCTTGGTCTCGGGGTGACACCGGCAAAGGCCATTTGGAGGTTTGTTCTGGTTATAGAGCCAGGTCCAGGTCCCGGTGTTGACTCAGCGGTACTTGGAGTTTCCAAGTTTTGGACATGACGGGGGTGCGGAGTAGGGAATTTGAGGCGGGGACGAGCCGTAGAATTTATCACAGACAAAAGGAACGAGCGGCGACGTGTATGAGGGGTTAGCGGTTGTTCTTCACATTCCTGGCCTTCCTCATCTTGTTCATTGTTATGATCTAGTAGCTGTGGTTGATGGGGGGTTTCTGGCAAGTCGTTAGTGGCAGGAAGGTTGAACCGAGTACGCGGGCGTGGAAATGCTGGTGTGGGGGTAAATGCCACTGATTGGGCGGGAGAGGATGAAGTGCTGGAACGAGTACCAGGAGAATGAGATGCGATTTGGTCGGAATTACGATGACTTTGTGTGTGAGGTGTTAGTCCACCATCTGACGAGAAAGTGGGCTCGTGTTCGTCTTGAGATTCCCCATGATCCTGGTCGTCGGTGTGCTGATCTACCCCATCTTGTGACTGGGAGCCCTCTTCATACGATTGGTCTAGCCGTGGAGGAGATATATGGACGTCTGTAATATCCATAGAGCGGATGTCTGTTTCATGTACAGAAGGACTTCTAATATCCCCAGAATCATGTTCCTCTTCGGTGCGTTGGGGACCCATAGCAGGGGATGCCGTATTTGATCGAGGGAGGGGTACAGCCAGCGCAGACATGGGGGACCCAGCAGTTGAATGAGGTAGCGCAATAGACCGGCTACTTTGTGGGGTGGAATTACTAGGGGAGGAAGACGGCGAAGAAGTTGTACGAGAAAGAGAAGGCGTACGAGTCCGCGCGGCCGTCCTACGCAGAGCAACATTTCGATATTTGTCAAATGGAGAAGGCTAAGAGTGCAATTGGCTAAGATACTCATGATAAAAGCAACTACGCACTTTAGGTTCAGATTTCAGACTAACAGAATAGTCATAATTCTTCTTCGGTGTGGTATCCTTCTCGAACGATCCCATAGGATATGGAGGCGAGCCGGTTTGACTGATAGATTGGAGGGCTTCCGTTAGAGACAGGTCTCGCTCTCCATCATGATCGTCAAAGCCATCTTCTGGGGGTAAATAAACGTCAGGTACACTATCCTTGCTAATCTCTTCATCTGTTTCATCGTACGAGAAATGGGTGGTCCCCGGCTCGGCATTGATGTCAGGGAGTGAGGGAATCATGCTGATATCAAAGCTGTCGGGGTGGTTCCTTCTGGACGAAATCCTGTGGGACGAAGACAGGGCCAGAGAGGACTTGGTTGATCGAGATGCTATTGAATTAGCAAAGCGAGCAGTACTAGATGTGCTTGAGGTGGGGCGAATCGTTGACGCCGCCGTATTATGCATAGATGCGGTGGCTGGTGTTGAGTGTAGGGGAGACGATAGGTTGAGATCATAATCGAGCTCGTCGAGTTCATCAGGGTCCTCAGCGGAATCTTCAAAGGGTGGTAAAGAGGGCAAAGAGGGCATATCTCTGCCCTCGATTTCCTCGATCCGGCGCCATACCCTCGACGGCGTTTCGAGCATGGCCATGTTGTGAGTTTTGGAATTAAGTCAAAGTCAAACTTAGAGTCACGTCGCGTCCTATAAACGTGACCGCGTTTCAACCCAGAGCATTTTTATGTAATCGAGATATATATTTCAAGTTTTGGCATCATGCATCATGTATAACCGAACTTCGAAGTACAAGTCAGGTATAAGTACTGTATGGCGATTGGAAATCTACTAAGAGTGATATCTGGATCAGCTTTCCATCGGTAAAGCAGTTATTGTTGAACCAAATCAGGCTCACCTTGTCTACCCTATTCTCCACCTCGGAAGAGAACAGTATATTGAAGCGTTGAAAATCAGAATACAGAAGCCCACGATATTGGGTACAGGCGGCTCCAGCCGCTAGAGCTCCTCCTGCAAAATCGGGTTCTCTGACTGTCACGCCTCGTGGCCTTTTGCACAACGCATCCGCAGCTGATGACATGTAACCTGTCCACCACTGGGAGACATGCGCGTCTATCCCCTCAAAAACCCCGCGCCGAGAACAGTCGCACTGGCTGGTACCAAACCAGTAAGACTTCCTGTCCGTTGCAACCGATCTTGCAGCTCTTCCACATGCAAAATAATGCTCGTGGAGATTCTGCAACATAGTTCCAGATATAAACTTCAATGCGTTCCTCAAGAGTGAACCGCAAGGTTTCCCTAGCCGCCCTACGTACGACTTCTTCGAGTTGGTAACGAACACCCGTTGTAAATACCTGGAGAGATTCACTCTCTATCAGGTGTTGCTGCAAGAGAAGAGCCCCGATTACATTGCCCTTCACTCCTACCATGTCATATTTATCAGCCACTGCCAACGCTAATTGTATATCGTTCAAGGTTGAGTACTTCGGGGTGTGCCTTGGATCACACACTCGCAACGTGAGATTTACCAACACGCTATCGTCTGTTAAGCGAAAGAGGGGGCGATCATTGTGTTTGGCCTTGTGGTAAGGTATACATAGTGGAGATGCGAGAGATAGGAGAAACTGATGGGTATAAAAGTCGCATTCATCAGAGATATGAAGAATGACATCAGCGCCAGGATTGGAATCGTCGAAAGGGGAATAGCCAGATACTTGAATTTTATCAGACTCGCCTAAGTCGTCGATAACAGGGTATGATGTCGACATAGCCTCAGGTCATTTGGTCGAATAGTCGCTTGAGTCCCGGGCCGAATCACTGGAGACAAAGCTTCTCTACACGCATGACAAAGTTGGAATACATTACCCGTGCCGCGGATCCCTATTCGACTCATGGGTGTATAGAGCCATGCTGACCTGACGGGTCCCGACCTGGTGAGAGTCCTTACGTGTACATATCATTGGTTCCTGCTAACTCAGCATAGGTCTATATAAGTGACCAATGAATGGCCTACTTATAGGAGTAATCGGCACACCAGCAGTTCTGAAACACATGAAAAGACCGTGTACAAAGAGCCCCATGGAGCCGGCCTGTCAAAACCATATTCCCCTACGTTCCCACTTCTATCCACTGTCCAACTTCTATGGAGATACTCACTGTGGCACTCGGGCTCCTTTTACAGCATGACGGCCTACAAATACCCCCCATTTCCTTGGGATCAGGAACTTGCTGCTTTGTTGACTTGCATAACTCCCATAACCCACTTTCCTCTCAAATCTCCATTACATGGCAAACGACTCAGCCCCCCCTACATCGAATGGCGTAGGCTATGGACAAGCAACGAACGAGCCGCGCCATGAGAACCATATCTACAAGGAGCGGCATATGAAAATTATATGCATTGGTGCAGGAGCATCCGGGCTTCTGTTGGCCTATAAGCTCCAACGTTCCTTCCAGAATTTCGAGCTAATTCTATACGAGAAAAACGATGAAATCGCTGGGACTTGGTATGAGAACAGATACCCTGGGCAAGTGCCGTCCATCGTCACAAATCCGTTTTACTTACTGCTAAGGAAATGTCAGATGTGCGTGTGACATCCCTGCACACACTTACACCTGGAGCTTCGAGCCCAAAGCCGACTGGTCCGCCGTCTATGCTGGTTCCGACGAGATTCTAGACTATTTCACAAATTTTGCCAAGAAATATGACCTATACAAGTATTGCAAGTTGCAACATCTCGTGTCGGGTGCACATTGGAATGAATCCAACGGTGGTTGGGATATCGATATTACAAACCTCATTACGGGAACTACCTTCTCAGATCATTGTGACATCTTCGTCAACGCATCAGGGCTTCTGAATTCATGGAGATGGCCTTCGATCCCGGGTTTAAAGGACTTTAAAGGAGTTTTATTACATACTGCCAATTATGACAGAGCGACAGACCTGAAAGGGAAACATGTCGGCCTAATTGGGAATGGGTACGTTTATATATCTTTCCTGAATTTTCTTAATGAACGCATATGCTCAGCTCATCGGCCATTCAAGTCCTTCCTGCTATTCACCCAGACGTGTCTAAACTCACCACTTTCATCCGGCGGCCTACCTGGGTTTCTCCCACCCAAGGATTCGAGCCACATACGTTTTCTCCGGAAGAGATTGCCTCCTTCACCGAGAAGCCAGAGACACACCTCCAATACCGCAAAACACTTGAAGAACGCACCATTGGTATCTTTTCCATGTTCCTCACCAAAGCTGGTGTGCAGGCTGGTGTGCGTGAGGTGATGACTGGACAGATGAAAGAAAAGTTGCAAGACTCCGACCTCTCAGCTAAACTAATCCCCCCCTTTGGTGTCGGATGTCGTAGGATCACTCCTGGTGTTGGTTATCTCGAGACCCTTGGCAAGGATAACGTGGAAGTTGTGCACGGGGAGATTTCCCGGATTACAGAGAGAGGGGTCGTCAGTGCAACCGATGGGAAGGAGCACAATCTAGATGTGTTGATCTGTGCGACTGGATTCGATACGTCATACAGACCGCGATTCCCATTGATTGGGGCCCGGGGAAAGAATTTGGCGGAAGTATGGAAGGATGAAGCAGAGTGTTATTTCGGTGTGGCGGTGCCTGACTTCCCTAACTACTTTACCCTGGCCGGGCCTAATACTCCTGTCGGGAATGGCCCCGTACTTATTGCCCTTGGTGAGCTTTCCATTTCGTCCTCTGGCAACGACACAACTGAACGGAAATCTACAATGCAGAAGCCCAAGTTGACTATATCCTCAAGTTTGCTAATCGCTGGCAAACGGAAAACATTCACAGCTTCTCGCCAAAACAGGAAGCCGTCGATGATTTCGCCGCGTTCAAGGACGAGTTCATGAAGGATACTGTTTGGGTAGATGAGTGTCGTTCCTGGTACAAGAACCACACCGTCTCCGGCCGAGTATGTCTTTGGCCTGGGAGTACGCCGCATTTCGTGGAAGCAATTGCAGACCCCAGATATGACGAATGGAATGTGAAGTACTCCGGGAACCGATACCGGTGGCTTGGGAACGGGTTTTCAAGCACGGAATCAGACCCCACTGCGGACTGGGCTTATTATGTTCGGGATAAGGATGATGGAGAGTTTTTAAGCCATGGAAAGAAGACGAGAGTGTTGAATAGGTCGGGGACGATCAAAAGAGCTGACGCTACGGCGAATGACGGGAAACTGTCCATTTGATTGGTTCCTCCAGACATACCAGTATTTTTGTTTTACTAATTCAATCGTGAACGAAATTACCGCACTGTCAATCTGTCATGGCATTCCCCCGGGACAAAATATAATGAAGCCCATCGCGGAGACGTGCATAGGACTGAGTGGGATAGTCTTTTTGGTGGCCAATATTTGCATAATCGCCAAAGCCATTAGGCTGGGAATAGAGGCCGCGACATTATAATTACTCGGATGCGTCAGGCAAGGTCAAGACACGGAACGGTCTAGAAGTAGATGTGACACATTAAATGCAAACCTAATCCAATAAGACAAGTGGACCGACCCATATAGAGCAGAAATAAGACCAAAGTAGTTTCACACGTCCAAGTCGCAATAGTTGGTGAATTCTCAGTAATTCCGTTGACCATTGGATGCACTCTATTTTTGTGTAACATTGATCTGGATGTGTTTGGTGGTTCCCGGAAATCCAAACATGAGGCTTCCGTGTCCGATCACTGATCAGCACCATTGACATTTATTGAATTCGAGCCATCCTCAGCGGAGTCGTCCCTGGAATCATGTTCCTGCCCCTGTCTACAGCCAAGCTAGAAACGGTTTTGACATCTGCGAGCGAGGCCACACGCCGTCGCTCCTCCTTGGTGCCCACAACCATCCCCAAGGCCTTCTATACAGTGAACAGATGCCATGCGTTGTGAACCGCGAGACGAGCGTTGTCCCAGTCGTCTTTCTGGGGCTCGCCACGCTGATGCTTGTGCTCTCGTGCGTCTCGGCCCCATATATTGATAGCGTCCGGCTCTTTCGTCTTGTTGCCAACGTCAATGGGGCAAAGAGATACGTCGATTTTGGGGTTTTTGGCTACTGTGTTCTTCCTATCGAGGGGTACTGTCTTTCCAAAGCCTTGCCTTCTATCCTCTCACTGACGTCTCCCCGAAAAGTGTTACAGGCTTTGATTCATCTGTAAAGGAGGGATGTTCAAGGGCCAAACTGGGTTATACCATCGACGAAGTCATCATAGGAGCTCTGTACGTTAACACGCTTCATTCCCTGTACTATCATATAACTGTTACCATCAGTCGTACATCCGAAGATCTCCAAACAGCGTTGACCAAAACGCTCAGCTCCTCCCTTGTATTATATCCAATAGGTGGGTATCCCTAAATTTAATCACCAAGTTGCGCTTGCCAACAACCTTTCCGATAGCCACCATCTTCACCTTCCCTGGCTTCCTTATCGCCTGCGCCATATGGATAGCCAACAGACACTGTAGCCTAGCCTCATCCTTCAGCGTCACCAGCTCCTCCGTTATCCTCGCCTTTAGCGGCGTTTCTACCTTGGTCGCCAGCTTAACCCTGGCCGTCATGATCAGCGTCGTGGCTCGAGTCAATTCAAAAGTTGCTCAGATACACAAGGCCCAAGGAAACCTCTCGTTGGCATGGGACAATGTCGTGCGTCCCTAGACTTCCTTGCGTGTGTTTCGAAAGAAGGATTGATTTTTTGGGCCCGGTTGACAGATCTGGCTAACGGTGCTCGTGTTCCTCGCGCACGTATACAACTTGATCTTTGTATTCTCTATGCGTAAGCAGATCAAGGTTCGCTTGTTTTCCCCTTCCAACAGGCAACCACGATCACTGACGTTTTCGCGTTTATTTCCGCATATGTAGCAAGAAATAATTGAAGAGGGAGCTGGGAACAGGAGGAGGAAGAACCAGAAAAAACGTCGCAAGGACGGACATGCACAAGCTGCAAGGGTTGAACGAACACCAGAACCTCCAGAGCCCTGGCAACAAGTTTGACGACTTTTGAATACCCCGTACCCTCTACATATCTTATGATATCCTTGCTACCTTTACTCGCACGTTTGGGGAGCCCTTACTCAGTACATTATCATGTAACGATTGCACTTTTCCACTCAACCCCGGAACAGAACCAGAGAAAACGTCGAAAGGACGGACACCAGAAACACCCAGAGCCCTGGCAACCAGCCCGATGACCGTTTTTGATTACCCCCATCGCGTTTACATATGTACCTCGTTCATAGTATCCTACCCTTACTCCACATCTTCAGGGCGCCCTTAGTATTACTTACCTTGGTCTTTGTCCTATGTCCGACCCTCACGCAAAACGATAACGACGACCACACACCATTCCACTTCAAGCTCGGAAAAAATATCTTATTGATCACTATGAGCGGCTGAAAAAAAAAGACAGGAAGACAGGAAAAGAAAATCACATCGAACAAAAGGAAGAAGGTAGAGGGAAGAAGGTAGAGGAAAGTTAAAAAAAAAAAGAGAAAAAGTATGTACAGGTTTCGTAAGATATAGCGCGAGCACCCCAGATTGAAGAAAGAAAAAACCCGAGAGCTAAAGTGACCGTGCGAGTGAGTATATATATATATATGATCCACGCTTGAGTGATTTGTATTTTATGCTATTCGTTGTTGGTCGTATGGTATTAAATAGGGGAGCGGCAGAGCGGGGACGGGGACGGAGGCGGGGGCGGGGGCGGACGGGCGACAATTACGATCACAGGCAGGAGTGGAGCGAGGAGAGGGTTGGATTGAGTTGGGTTATTGCGCTGCTGAGGTTGAGTTGAGTTGTAGGGGTCATGGTCATATGCGTTGATTTGTGTATGTCCGAGGTCGAGGGGCACAAGAAAGAAAAAAGAAAAGAAGAAAAAAAAGGAGAGGAGGCGAGGCGGGTGGGAGACTGTCGAGTCGCGTGGTATCGGGCCCTTCCCGCAGCATAGAACGAGGGTGGCGAGAAAAGATCGGTGCTAGAGTTGAAAACTGGAAGAGCAAGAAGAGAAAAGGAAAGGAAAGTAAAAAAAAACACACACAAAACTTGGTGTGAAGAGGATTAAAGATTTGGACAAAGGGCCGGTCGGTCGGGGTGGATGGAGGGGCGTGTCGGATGGTTATGTCGGATGGTTACGTCGGATGGATGTCAGAAAAGGAAAAGGAAAGGAAAAGTCGGGAGAGGGCGGCGTCGTGAATAATAAAAAAACGGGTATCTGAACCAAAAAAACAACCATCAGCACCCAACCCACGAAAAAAAACGAAAAAAAACACGCCCACACCCACCATCAAACGCCCACCCCATGCTGGGTATTAACATCCTTCCAAAACCCCAAAAACGCACCCGCAGACGACACCATCCCCACCGCCTTGCCCACCATCGTCGGCTCGCCCAGCGTCGGGCTGCGCGGCGACGATGGGGTGGTGGACGATGGAGTGGTGGACGATGGAGCGGTGGATGTCGCTGCCGTCGGAGTTATCGTCGTCACCGGCTTCGTGACGCTATACGACGTGCTCGGTTCGGCTGGGTGCGGCGCAGGGACCGAGAGCGGCGACTTTGTCTTCGTCGCGTGTGTGGGTGTGGTGGTGGTGGTAACCATGGGGGCCGGGAGCTGCTGCTGCTGCTTGATGGAATCTGACGGGGCCTGCATGGAAATAACAGGCGAATTGGACGGGGTAGGCTGCAGATGGCGCTGTTGTTCCTCTGCCCGCCTATCATCCATCCCTGCCCCCGCGGCAGGGGCAATGGGTATAGGTATTGACGGCGCCTCCTCGAGCGCAATCGTCGCCGGCGAACGATGCAAAGAAGGCGAAGCAATAATAGTCGTAGAACTCGACGTCGACGACGATGAAGACGACGAAGACGACGAGACCGGTTTAGCCGCCAACCCAAACCGCGGGACGTTCTGGCCCAAGGACACAGGCACAGACACAGGAACAGACGCAGGTACAGGAGCAGGTACGGACGCAGGCAGGGCGGGAGGCGGCAGCGACGGTGGGACAGTGGCCGCCGAAACCCGAAGCAGGCTGTCCTGAACGTCCTCAGGACTCGTACTCGTGCTCAGCCTCTTCCCCGCACGCTCCCTCCCCCTCGAGCGGTCCCTCTCTCTCTCCACCCCGCGCCGCTCCCGCTCCCTCTCCAGCCGGGCCCCGCCCCCACCCCCACCAGCACCGATCCCAATTCCGACTCCGACCCCGGAGGACCCCATCACCGCATCGGGGGACAGGCTCCCCAGGGACGACCCGTGCCCGCTCGACTGCTCGCGGTCCGAGAACGTCGCCGCCGTGCGCGTGCTCGAGCGGCCGCGCGTCTGGGTGCGCAGGTCTTGGTGCGACGAGGAGCCGCGCCCGCGGGGGGGCGGGGAAAGCAGGGCCGTGGACGCTGGCGGGGACACCGAGGCGCTGCGGCGGATCGGGACGGGGATGGTGACAGGGGACACGGGGCGTGCGGGGGCGGCGGTAGGGGCGGTTGCATTACCGCCGCCGGTGGTAACGGGCGAACACGAAGGAACGGGAGACCCGGAAGTTGTGGACATGACCGCAGGCGACGGCGTCCTCGATTTCGACCTGGACCTGCTCCTGGACCTGCTGCGCTCGCCGCCGTCCTCCCCCCTGAACCCGCCATTGCTCCGTCCGCGTCCACCCTCTCTCCGGCCCCCACCAGCCTCCTTCCTCCCTCCTCCGGACCTCGACCGCCTATCCGGAAAGTCGTCGCCCATATCCGGGCCTTCAAAGTAGTCGTACACGTCGCCCGAGGTGCCTACCACGACGGTGGGCACTGGCGGGCGCGAGGATCGTTGTGGGCCTCCTAGCTTCGAGCCAGACGCCGTCCTCGCAAGAGAATCCGTCGCGGACTCCTTGTCCCCATCCGCCTCTGCGTCGTCCTCCTCTTCCCCCTCGCCACCACCTACGCTAAACATAGGCGTGCGCCTCCTCCTCTGCACGGTATTACCCAGCCCGTCTTCATGGTCCTCCATCACCTCCTTGAGCACCACCTCCCTCTGCACCGGCACCGAGCCCCTGCCCTCCTTGGCAGCCATCCTCTCCCCACTCCGCTCCCTCCACTCCCTCTCCCGCTCTCTATCCCTCCCCAGTCTGACACTGTAATTACTCCCAAACGGCGGGACGTACACCAACTCGACGGGGGTCCCTCCACCCTCCTTTTCCTCTCTCCCCTCATCTCCTTCCCTGCCACCCATCCCTCCAGACCCCGACCCCGACGCCGCGCCCGCCGCTCCTCCCCACCACCTCGCACTCCCCATCACGCCTCCCCACATCCCATCATCACTCCCGCCCTCATCTCCAAACCCCTCCGCCCACCCCCCATTNCCACCACCGCCCCCGTACCCCCCACCTCCGATCTTGAGTATCGTAGGCGCAATGGGCGCAATCGTCACATGCACGGGGGCCTGCTGCTGCTGCGCCGGCGGCGGGCTCCGGCTGTGGCTCTGGCTCTGACTCGTGCGGTCGCTGTCGTTGGGCATGTGCGAGGAGCGGATTAGGGGCGGCGCGACGCGCCGGCGTGGGCGTTCGCGCTGGCGGGGCTGTGGGTCCGTGCTATGCGGCAGGTCCTGAGTGGGGTAGATGGTGGGGCGCGCGGTGCTGCTGCTGTCCCGGCGGCGCGACGGCGTGGGGTATGGTTGGTCGCCGTACGCGGAAGAGGACGAGGTGGTGGAGATGGAGGTGGAGGTGGAGGCGGAGGACGAAGACGAGGTGGTGGACTGGGAGCGTGGGGACTTTTTCGAGTTGTCGAGGGACGCTGCGCGGGGGCGGAGCATGTCGATGACGTCCTGCTCTTCGTCGTCGTAAAAAGCGTCGCCGTCGTCCGAGCCGTCGTCGCCGCCCCTGGCATAGCGCTCGTCCCACATGGACAGGGACACGGCCTCTTCCTCGTCTTCGTCTGCAGAGTCCTCCTCTTCGTCTTCTTCGTATCTGGAACAGAAAATGAGACGCCGGTGGGTAATAGGAGACAAATGTCAGACGCACCCATCATCATACCCCCACGGATTTCTGCCATGTGCATACCGGCCTGGGGGCGCGTATTCTTCCTCGTCTTCATCCTCGTCGTCGTCCTCCTCATCATCATCATCTTGATATTCGACATTCTTTTTTGGTTTTTCGATCGCGATGCACTGCTCTACAAACGTGTTGAAACTGATGTGGCGCTTCTTCTGATGGCCACCGGTGATGCTTGCACCCGAGACGGGTGGGCTGGCGATGGGACAGGCAGTTGACTTTTCGCCGGTAAAATAATCGTCGCGGGTGGTATTAGTGGGGGTGTGTGCGGGCGGAGGGGGATCTATTCTTGGGGGCGAATCTTTGCGAAAAGGGCGACTGGGCCCCCAGCGGGTGATGTGTGTGTCGCTCTTGGTGTGAGTGAGGATGGGTCTGCGTGCAGGCCCACCTGGTTCCTCCGGAGGCTGGAGTGGCTGTGGTTTATGATTGGAAAGGTAGTCGTCGTCGTCGTCGTCGGAAGGATTGGGGCTGAACATGGGGCTCGAGGGGAGATCAGAGGTAAGGAGTTCACTGATGCTTCGGTATTTGAGGATGGGTTTGTGGGTTGCTGGAGAAGAGAGATCTAGTGCGGAGGTGGGGTTGGCAGAATTATCTGGAATTGGCTTTGGGGGAGGAGCCCAGTCTACGGCGGTGTGCAGGGGGCCGTAGAGCCAGGTGACGTCCGAATCCTTGAGCCTGAAAAGCGAAAAAGTTAGGTGGTACAATCGATGGGCGATGTTTGAACGGACCAATTAAGAGTCTCTGGGGTGACGGTGCCGAGACCATTGCGCTGTTTCCACCAAGTGCGCCAGCTTGCGTTCTCGAGACGAACACCGTTTGTAATCTCGTTTTTCTGACGGGTCATGTTCCGCCATGAGCGCCAAACATCCTCCTCCTCCCAATTATGTGATAGATAGTCGACCTGGCCGCGGGGGAGGGTTGAGAGGGCAGAGTCGTCAGGTATTGAGTTTGCGGCGACAGAGACGAGGAGGACGGGAAGATAGGTGGCCATTGCCAACGGGAGACGAAACAACGAGGAGGGGAACAAGCCAAGTGTGAAAACAACCGTCTGCCTAATTAGGCAGCTTTCGATCTCAGCCGTCATTCCCGGATCTCGTCGTTCCCACGGACCTCGGCGGTCGTTCGACGGCCTACCCACTGCCTTTCCCGGCCGGACACATACACCGGAGCCAACCCACTCCAACATCCC
>CEMJ01393767.1:2323-15663 GCA_900068955.1 Clitocybe nebularis | reverse complement strand
CTGGAAGAGCCACCTAATGTGCCTCCCTTCCTATTTCTCCCGATAGCTTATGGGGGCAACATTTTGTGCTTCTCAGGTCAAAACCTGATTTCCAAAACAACCTGTGAGAGCCAAATGTTCGATTTTAGCAACAAAGGCACCAGAACTACTTGTACCTACCGCTGCCGTTACCCTATCCACTTCAGCTGCAAACCCCTCCGCAAACGCCCTAAGTTCTTTGAACGCCCGAGCCCGGCAACACATACACTTACCCGCCTTCCCCAACGCCTCGTCCATCAGATCCGGCTGCATGACCGTCGCTCCCGCCGGACACTGCCCAAGCGCCGCCCCCGCCTGCGCCAAATACTCCGTCCACCACTTGGACACCACATACTTCACGCGACCCCCTGAGATTTTGATAGCCAGACTGTTCTGCCCGCGGCACTCCGTCGTGCACTCGAACCACACTGCCTTGTCCGACGTGACCCACTCCAGGTTCCACGCGACCCCGCCCGCGAGCTCCGCGCACCGGAGGTGGTACTCCTGCAGCCGCAGGTGCGAGCCCGCCGTTATCCACTCCAGCTCGTCGATGTAGGGCCGGCCGAGGATGGGCAGGCGGAGCGTCTCTTTTGCGGCCATGCGCGCTTCGGCCTCGAGCTGGTGGTGGAGGGCCACGGCGTATAGCCGGAGAGGCTCCTGCTGGAGGAAGCCCGGTGCGATGAGCTCTCCGCGCAGCTGCCGTTCTACCCCGGCCATGTCGTACTTCAGCGAGGCTTTCAGCGCCCCCACGAGCGTTTCCAAGCCCGGTTCCGTCGTCTTGTCGATCCAGCACGGGTAGCAGTATCGGAGCAACAGGTCCAACGTCGCCTCTTCCTCTTCGAGGTCCACCGTCGGCAATGGGTCTTGGGCCACGTTCCCCTGCGGCAGGGAGAGCATGGTCATGAAGACTGGCGAGGCAAAGGCCAGGAACGCTTTGAAGACGAAAAAATCAACCTTGCTTGTTTTACTTCGGACGATGATGTCGGCATCTGAAATGCTGTTGAAAGGCGCTGCGGCGGTTCTGTACACCTCCGGAGTAGCCTGAGACATGGTGGTGATGGTGGTGGAAAGGAAGCTGGCGGATGGTTTTACATCCTCGTCTGGGTTGTTGGCAATCGTGCTTAGCAGGATAAGCTTAACCTTTCGTTCAAAGCCTCTTAGTCCCCGCACCAATCCCTAACAAGCAGTCCGCGAGAGTATCCCCCCTCTATCGTACATAATAAGCGGGTGTTGGTCTGTGTTGGTTTGGCCTCTTTAAACTGCAGATGCTTGTTCCGGTCTGATCCTAGAGTGATAGAATATTCCATGATGAGGAAGGCCTCGTCGTCCATAGCCTCCCATGGCCAGAGGAACTTCATAGAACTGTCCCATTCAGTCTTTTTTTCTTGGTACTCGGGCATCGGACCGCCAGGTTACAAAGCTGGACTCGGTGTCTCACGGTCCCTTTGCCATCTTGCTCCGTATATTTCTGCGCGGTTTGTTTGCCTGACCTTTTGACATTTAAAGGACCAACAACCCTTGACGCAGGGTCGCTATTAACAGTGGTCCCCGAAGACAGCGCGCTCGGCGAGCGGGCTATCTTGACTCTTGTGCCAGCCCCATCTGGTGTCGTCCGACCTCTGTGCAGATTGACTGCCATCTCCTTCTTTATTTATTAATTCGTTCCCTGGGCCTTTGGCGCTCCAGATCCTGCCATCTTCTACTTCTGGCTGTATTTATACCGGTGGTCATCATCAGACGATCTTACTTCAACTCCTCGTTTAAGAGCTCCATTCGATCACCTGAAGAGTCATGTGGCGGCTATCCCAACCTAAATATAACTTTGATCTCACGTCTCCTCCAAGATTTACGGCACAGCGTCACTGGAATCATCAGGGTTTCGCTCGGAATGCAGGAAGCCCGTGAGGGTGTTCCCGTTGGGTATGGGGGGCTGAGAACGCCTTTAGTTTTCAATGATGAAGAAACCAGCTTCGGCTCAGCAAACGGAGACACGACTAGGCAAACGTGGGGAACCGAGCTACATATATCGATCCCCTCAAGCGAATGTATGTCATATTTGCCGACTTCGTGTCAACCGGCGTCTCGTTCAAGACGGTGTCCAGCTCCATCACCTGGTGTGTGGGGAAGGTTTACAGGGCGACAAAGCCTTTATATCCTCCCAGGCGCCACTATGTATAACCTGATGTGTCACCATATGGAGGGCGTTCGGAACGATACCATGATAGGCTAACCAATGAACCGGAATGGGATAAAGAGCTTCTTAAGATCTGCCGCGTACATCATAGGAAGGTTCTGCCCCCCAGACTAGGCGCTTCTTTTTCTGCCCCTTGTTTCCTCCTTTCTAACATGGACACGACCAAGGCCTCCCCCGCGACGTCCGACCGCCTCTCCGACACTGAGAAAGAGACCTCCATCCATGCTGACGAGCAAAGCAAGACACCCGTGTACAATGCCCACATCGACATCAGTGGGGTAGACGAGCGGAAACTAATGAGAAAAATCGACATTGCGCTGATCCCTTGGTTGTCGTTCTTATACCTGCTGAGTTTCCTCGACCGAACCAGTATTGGAAAGTGCGTGCTCGATTTGGTCGGTTTGGGTTGTTGCGATGCTGACTTGCGGGTTTTGATAAAGTGCGAAGGTTTGTGTGGTCTTCTCCGTATGGATTATTCCGTAGCACTTAGCTGTTTGGGATCATTTCTAGCTGTACAACCTAGAAGGAGACCTGCATATGACGGACAAACAATATCTCCTCACGTTAACAGTAAAACCTTATTTTCTCAGAAAGCCTCGTTTCAATAAAACTGAGTTGAGCGTTGTTTTAGGTATTTTTCTTCAGTTATGCGATTTTCGAGGTCCCATCCAATGTATTTTTAAAACGTCTTCGACCTTCAATATGGCTTTCGTTGCTAATGTTACTGTGGGGAGTTATGATGGTACCTTCATTTGATAGACATGCGCTCATGTCAAAACTAATCATCATTTAAAGACTGTTCAAGGTCTTGTGCACAACTTTGGAGGTCTTATGGGTCAGTGCCGCGCCCACGATGTATAGGCTGATGTATCTCACGTATACCTTGAACAGGTATGCGGTGGATGCTTGGAATGTTTGAGGCTGGACTATTCCCTGGTGTCAATTATTATCTATCATGGTGAGTTTCAGAATTCAGCGACCCTAGAAGTGTTGTAGACAAACGCGACGCAGCTGGTACAAGCGATCCGAATTCGGTATCCGTGCTGCAATATTCTTTTCTGCCGCGACGGTCTCCGGAGCGTTTGGTGGTCTGCTTGCTGTACGTCGCATCTCTTTAAAGTGGGTTCTGGGGCATGCCAATAATGGAAACGAAATAGGCTGCAATTTCCAATATGGAGGGGATTGGAGGCAAACCTGCTTGGGCATGGATTTTCAGTGTGTGAAATATCTCGTTGATCCAATCTACCTCTCTGACCCAACCACCGCGTCGACAGTCCTCGAAGGCCTGGCCACTGTTATTGCCGGCGTAGCATCGTTCTTCATCATCCAAGACTTCCCTGATACTGCTACTTTCCTTTCGGAGCCAGAGAGGACGCTCGTTGTCCGACGTCTACAGGGAGATGATCAGTTTAGTGCAGCTGGTGAGACACTCAAGATGAAGTATATCTGGCAAAGTTTATTGGACTGGAAAACATGGCTTGCTAGTATGTGCTTTTCTGCTTGTTTTATGTTCTCTAAGCGAATTGCTGTTAGTGATCATCTATATGGGGTCTGATGCACCGCTCTATGCCTTTGCGCTTTTTCTGCCTAGTATCATCAACCAGGTATGATATATCCAGATTTTTCTCGCGACATTACTAAAGAGAATGCCATTGTAGCTTGGTATGCTGCAACCACAATCCCGGCGTGGCGTCTAGTTAATACTTACTATAGGTTTCGAGGCGACACCGGCTAATCTTCTGAGCGTGCCCGTCTATGTGTTTGCCTGTATCGTTACCTGTGTGGTAGGCTACTTGGCAGATAAACATGGGCACCGAGGATACTTTAACATGTAAGTCCATATTGGCGGCCTCTCGCAGACACCTCCGATAACCGTTTCTTTTACCGTTAGAGGATTCCTGTGTCTTGGTCAGACCCGTTTACACCTCTCTTTGGCACCTTCTAAACGAATAGCGTCTAGGTGGTGCGGGATATATAGTCCTTATAGCGTCTAGAAATGCCGCATTATCTTATTTCGCCGTTTACCTTGCAACATGGTAAGAAAATTCCAGCCGTATTATTTCAACAATCTTATCTTTGGGAACTAGTGGCATCTATCCTGTAATACGTGAGTTTACATAACTTATTGTTTGACAAAAAGGAGACTGACGTTGGTTATCTAGCAAACACAATGTGATGATCTGTCCACCTCGGCCACGTTCTCTTTACTGAATCAATTTACCAGTGCTTGGGTTTCGAACAACGTAGAAGGATCATACAAACGTAGCGTCTCCATAGCTATGTTCATAAGCTTGTGCGTTATCTTGAATCTCCATTTGTTATTCTCATCTGACTTGCCTACAGCGGAAATATCAATGGAGCTGTGAGCTCTAATGTCGTGAGTAACCCATAACCGCGTCTGGTAAAGATGCCGTGCTTACGTTTCACCCCGATGATATAGTATCGTGCAACTGATAGGCCTTGGTATCCTTTAGGTCTGTTGTTTCTTAATTCTGATGAATCTAAAAACTAATACCCGATGGACATAGGGCACGGTGCATAACCCTTCTGTCATCCATTCATAGGGTTGTCCAGCTAACGCCAATACATAGGCCTTGTTCTCATGTACATCGGGCTCGGGATTACATCATCACTTCTATACCTATTCCTGCTAAGGGCTGAAAATGCACGCCGTAACCGGGGAGAAAGAGACGAGATCATCGGGGGGGATGCTGAAGGTAAGAACGAGAAAAATGGTCGGTTCGACACTGTGGAGGATGCGAAGCGGGAGAAGGGGGACAGATGGAGCGGGTACAGATACACGTTGTGAAGTATCTTTGTATTAATTCCTTTGACGCCTTTTTTATAACGAAACTCCTTTGAATATGAAGCACACCCTGGGAGTGAGCAACCCCAGAACGATTCAATACAATACTGACAAGCATGTACCAGCATCGTGACCTTTCGCTAATTAAACGAGCCACTTATCGCCGTTGCCGTTTTGTCCGTTTCCCCATTCGACACGGAGTCACTCTGGTCCCCTCTTGGATCTTGCACCCATATTAAAAAAATACCGGGCATCTTTCTGGGCGGTAGAGGAGCGCCAGACACCAATGAACCACCATCTCGTTCCTATGGAGCTTTATATCGCGCAATCTCATAGATCAAGATAACCTACACGAATACGTGTTGGAGTTCTTCGCAGCGTGCAAACATCCGGAAATTCTTCTCGAGCGGCTTTCAACCGACTTTCTGGTATCTAGACCGTCGAGATGACCCAAAGCCTCACTGGCAGTTACTATCCACCAGCGCCTTACCGGCCACGGGCTTTCCAAAGCGTTGTTTCTTGTCCCGTCGGCTTCGTTAATGCATCCGGGAACTTTATCGACCTTAGGCCTTTACTACCGCAAGAAAAGTCCACAATTGATGAACGCCACGCTCCCCGAGTCTCCAGGACGTAGTGCGCAATCCTTCAACAATTTTCCATATGGCAGAATCAATTGCGATAACGTCGCATAGATGGGCTCGGAATCTCCATGGTTTCTCGGGCCGTAGATCCCCCCCCTTCAACAACACCATAACATGTTAATCCCCGACCTAATTGGAACCAAAACAGGAAGAGCTAGGGAAGAATAACGCCCACCGATAAGCAAATTCGTTATCTATCACCACCTACTCAATGGATTTTATGCATGTGGTGCGTTACTGGCATCGTTTCATCAGGACCGACTTAAGGGGTGGGGGAAGCAGAGAAATATCTTTGGCTGGTTTTCAAAGTAAGCGGGGCGCTACTCCGTTCAGGACGATGACCCCATAAGCAAACAGAATAGGTTAATCCTGATTATGAAAAACCGGGCGCAAGGAGCCATAGGTTTCAGGTTCCTCATAGACTTACCAGGGCTATTGCTGTGCCACCATTTTTGGCTGCTGGCGATCTGCAATCCCCGATGGGGGTCGCAACCAGTGCATGGACTCGGCCCACGTCGGTCGAGAGATTAGCACGTATCGGTCAAATTTAGCTGTTCTCATACTCAGACAGGTGCTGGAAGTTAAGACTCGACTGCGTCTACTGTATAGCTCCACGCTCATGTAGCTGACAACCTAAGTCAAATCTTATGACCCTTGGCCGCCGAATTTCTCGCCTTCCCCCGATGCGATGTATGGAAGTATTCTATTATGCGAAGAAAGCTCTAAAGATAGACAGCACTGCAACACTGCATCCAGGGCGTGACCAAGAGTGGTTCTCGAAAAAATTCTATTCATAATAGATTCTAACATTGCTGTTGTCAAAAATTTAATGAAACTTTTCAATACAAGCCCACCCTAGACATGGGGAATATACTCTGGGCTGGATATAGATTATTGTCATGCATCCCCGTTCACATATACCGGTGATTTGGAGAAATATCTTATATCAAATGATTTACGCTCCCCCTCACTATCGCTGGGTCCTAGACGGATATCATGGTGGAGCAGAGCGTGATGAAATTGTTGGTGGGAAGGCGCAGATGCTGATCATCTTACGGATGGATATCAGAAAGGTGGATGAGAAGGGACGACTTTTCCGGCATTGCAGGCAGATAGTTTGAAGAAACTACGCTCCCGAGTATCACGGAAGTGTATAGAGACACAGCATAGTACCCTTCGTCATCCGCCGGGTTCGTGTGTATTTTTTCCGACGCCCCGTCGGGTCGTGACAGTCGGGGAAATCGAAAGCGATAGTGCCGGTTAGATATGTTAGTCTACCGACTCTAGCCAAGGATACGAAACCCCAAAATGGGACTAAGTCGGTTTCGACGAAAGCGGGGTTGAGGAAGAAGTTATTGTGGGTATTGAGGTAGGCGACAGGAGATGGTAATCAAGCACCATACCTGGGTCACGCATTTGTTGAGAAAGAAGGGTTGCGACCAGATGTTACGTCTAAACATACATGATGGTCAGGCGCTCATAGACGAGTGAATGCCAAGGTCACAGGTGTCTTTGGGCCGCAGATATTCCATGGTGGATGAGCGCTATCTATATGCTGAAGTCTGCGACATCGGTTCTGTGCGAATTTTGGTAGCAATCAAAAGCGGATTGGGTGCGGAGAGAACAAGAGATCAACTGAAACCTCGTTTCCACGTGGGAGCTGAATTACTCCAGTTGTTCAACCATGTAAAGATGGTGTCATAGCCACCTAAAGGCACGCAGCAGGCGAACTAGCGACACCGAAGGAGGGAAGGTTTCGGAGTCGTGGGTTGAACGAAAAAACGATGTGATCGGTATACTACCCGAATCGTACCACAATTTTTTTGAATCAATCCTGATTTATTTTCCTCGTCTCATAGCATTTTCTATATAACCCTCTCATACTTATCAAACTCAATCAAGTGCTCCCTTGTGTACCTTCCCCCACCTTGTCTACCTCTAAATCTCTACCCATTTACTCACTATGACTATCTCCATGTCTTACGTCGACCTCGAAGTTCCCCGTCCCAAGGACGTTGGTGTCCTCGCTATGGAAACCTACTTCCCTCGAAGGGTTCGTATTTCAACTGCCTTACATTGGGCAACGAGCTTACGGTGTATCAACAGTGTATTTCCGAAGCTGACTTGGAGGTTTTCGATGGTGTTTCCAAGGGCAAGTACACAATTGGCCTGGGCCAGGAATACATGGCATGGCCCGACGACCGTGAGGACATCAACTCGTTTGCTTTGAATGGTAAGTTTTGGATATCAACTATTAAACAATTTTCTAACGTGGTTATTCCTAAGCTGTCTCGGGTCTCCTCGAAAAATATAACATTGACCCCAAGTCCATTGGCCGGATTGACGTTGGGACGGAAACCATCATTGACAAGTCAAAATCAGTGAAAACCACTCTTATGGACCTCTTTGCTGAGTCGGGTAATTTCGATATTGAAGGAATTGACTCCAAAAATGCATGCTATGGCTCAACGGCTGCTCTCTTCAATGCCGTTAACTGGATCGAGTCCAGTTCCTGGGATGGTCGTAATGCTATTGTTGTTGCCGGTGACATCGCTATATATGCCGATGGTGCGGCACGCCCCGCCGGTGGTGCTGGTGCGTGTGCCATCCTCATTGGACCTAACGCCCCTGTCGTGTTTGAACGTGAGTAGATTAATGATGAGATATCCCCCCTATCTCTGATCATATTCTCCCGTTTCTAATCTTAGCTATCCACGGCAATTACATGGCCAACACCTATGATTTCTACAAGCCGAACCTTTCTTCAGAGTATCCCGAGGTCGACGGTCCCGTCTCTGTCGTCACATATATTGCCGCTCTTGACGCGGCTTATGCCCGTTTCCGAGAGAAGGTGGCAAAGGCAGCCAAACATGCTCAACTCGGAAGCACCAATGGTCACGTGAATGGAGAAAAGCCGAAACCATTCTCGCTGGAAGATGTAGATTACTCCATCTTCCATAGCCCATACGGCAAGCAAACTGTCAAAGGGTTTGCCCGTTTGGTGTACAACGACTTCCTCTCTTCCCCATCTGCACCCCAATTTGCCAACGTTCCCAACCCCGAAGGATTCCTTTCCCAAACACATGTTGCTTCCCTTTCTGACAAGAACGTTGAGAAGACCTTCATCACAACCAGCAAGGCCGCCTTCGGTGCAAAGGTTGATCCCTCAATGGCATGTTCTCGCCGCCTAGGAAACATGTACACAGCTTCTCTCTATGGCTGCTTGGCATCTTTGCTCTCGACCGTCGAGCCCGCCGAGCTCAAAGGAAAGCGTGTCAGCTTGTTTGCCTTCGGAAGTGGGTGTGCTGCTAGTTTCTTCACTCTCCGTGTCAAGGGTGACACAAGTGAGATTCGGGAGAAGATGGACTTGATCAACCGATTAGCCAACATGAAGGTCGTGCCTCCTCAGGACTTCGTGGATGCGCTTGCTGTACGAATTTCTTTTTTTATATCTCATGCTTCGAAACTTACATGCTGTGTTATAGCTCCGTGAGAAGAACCACAATGCTTCGGATTACACACCGGAAGGCTCAGTCGACAACATCTGGCCCGGTGCTTACTACCTGGACAGTGTCGACTCAAAATACCGCAGGAAGTATCTGAGGGCCCCGGTGGCTTAAGTGGAGCACTCATGCATCATTATACCATAACACGATGCACTCTTCACGGGTGATCTTACTTCCTAGGTTTATCACGTAGAATCACATTAGAGCCATTGTTATTTACTTGTAATTGCCCAATACTTTGGGTTGTACTTTTGGGACCACAACATGGATTTGTTTGGATTTTCTATTCCATGATAATTATAAGTGCTAACAGTGACCAAACACGATTTGTCGCGTTTTTTTATCGCTCTCATGGATATTCCTTTATCTGAACAACGCCGTTTGAAAATTACCAATGGTGTTTTGTCTTCCGACGCATCAAAATTGAGTCACCTTGCTGCCTCACACCCATTCACACAACAGGCGCGTTTCCCGCCTGTGCTACTGTGCAAGCTCTTACTATTGTCGTACCCCTACACTAGATTGATGTTACTTTTCCATCCTCCGATGTTCTTGAATCGGCACTCTCGAAGCTCCAGACTCGCTACCGTAGATGCGAGATCAAGCTTTCCGACATAGTTGACGCCCAGGGACCATTTTCCAGCTCCTTTCTGGATCCAGAAAGGTATCAACTAATTATACCCCCAACTTACGAACATTTACCAAGAAATTGTTGCACTTTTGAAGTACTTTTATGATGCTGAGCACCAATGATGACAACGACGATGTTTGGTGCATTGATCCACAAGGAACGTTGACACTATCAGTGTCGAAAGATACATACGAGAAGCTGGGTCTTGTTGGAAAGAAATTACCTTTCAAAACACATGCAGACCAACATGGTACCATCTCCCTTTCCCCTTCTTATTCGATAAACCATGAAATCGGATTGGTCCAAACACAGTTATCCGTCTAACCTTAAGGAAGCACGCCGAATCACCCGCTAACAAGGCGCGGCAGAATGATTCACTTCGAGCCTGGGATAAGAGAAGGGAGCAAGATGGCCTAGGTGCATGGAGCGTCCTCTATACTACAAAGGGTAATTCTCAATTATGTGATGCGCAGCGAATGATAGCTGACTGTCGTTTTACCTTTATCAGGAGAGCTTACAGGGTCCGACAATGAGCCCTATGCCACAATCGTAGACGCGAAATGTCAAGTAGCAAGGGCCACTGATATACATATACCCGTCCCGTCATTGGCATCCCACCCATCAGTGTCAAAACCGGTTAGCAGCGAAGAGGAAGAAGATTGGAGCATTGAGATGGCGGCCCTATTTGAATGGGTCGGAATGGCCACACTGGGGTCGCAAAGGTCTGCTGCAACCCTTCTCGCTTTTCGTCATTCTGATCGTAATCTATAGGATTCATGCAAATGACCGCACGGACCCATATGTTTCGGTATACGACTGTCCTACGCCCTCTTACGTCGGGAATATCACACACCTGCAGTGGCGGGGCTTCCTTGGGCCCGGATTCATTCAATCAATCATTGACACTGCACTGTGAGGTTGCGATTCGCGAGATCTTATCATCTGTGACTGACCATCACGTATCTAGCGAATGTGTCAAAACACATCCAACATTACAAACTTCGCGCAAGCCATTCGTAGCAATAACATCACATGCCATTTCTACATCACCCGTGTCATACATTCCACCCACATGTTCTGGAGCGGCCCCGCCTTCGGAAACACCCATGAGGCTGCCAAGAAAAGATGGAGAAGATACCTGGTGCTTAGTTGCCGTTCCAGGTTTAGCGGATCTTCAAACAGTCAACTGGTCACTAGCTGAAAGCGTCGGTCAATGGGATACGCGATGGGGATAATTCTCAAGATGACTTTCTATTGTCCTGATCCTTATCGTGATTCAAGGGTAAAAATTGCTAGTACACCTGTGAAAATCAAATAGCCAACGACTCCTACCACATACAGTGAAGTCCGGCGGCCAATACGACGAGACTATAGTACGATGACAAGGTACAACACATAGTAAGAAACGTGAGCTTGTGTTGGAATAGGCGCAGTTGATAATGAAGCAATGCATAAGTGAAGTGATAAGGAGAACGAAAGCATCGAGACTGCATCTGAAAACAAGGAATGGGGGTGGGGATGTGATAACCAGGGCATATGAGGTTGGACCATCTACTAGAAGAAATTGTATCATTATGATGACTGTTAGGTTTGTGGGTTTTTAGACGGCAGCGTTTTGAACGCGCGCTCGGGCAGGAGCAATATTAATGCGACTAAGAGACATGCGGGCGTTCGGGTTGGTTAATGGACCACCGGTGCCTCTAGTAGGGGATGCCGGGCTAGCGGACATAGGGTTGCCCCAAGTGTATATGCGAGGAGAGACTGTGGGGACTGGCGAAGGAGTGAACATCGCCTGGACTTGGCGAGAGAATAAGTTGTCAGGAGGAGTGGAAGGAGAGTCGGGGGAGATAGGACTAGGACTAGAAGGCTCGATTGGAATGCTGATGGGTGTAATGTTTACTGTCCGGCGAAAGGAAGGTGAGTGGGGTGGTGTACCGGTAAGTTCCGCGTCGATCTCTGTCGCAGTTGTAGAGTTGCGCAGGGACGACGGAGGGAGAAAGACTGGGCCGGAAGAAACAGTTGTCGACCTTGGGCGGCTGACGCGCCCAAGTCTGACAGCTTGTTCATCACTTTCGGCAGTGGCATTGCGCGGGACTCGAGGGTTGAACAAAGACGTAACACGAGGGTAGCCAAGAGTTTCGCTACGCTGGATGACATCTCTGTTGTTCCGCCACTCCATCTCGGCCGCCCCTGCAACCAGAAAACGATGCTCCCAATCGACGGAGGCATACGCATCTGCCATCAAAAGTGCTGGATCATCGGATCCTACGGCCATTGGACTGCCACTATCGCTCACACTACCTTCGCTTGACCCAGAGCTTCCAGCGCCGTCCACCAGCAGCGAAAGGCTCTCCTGACTGCGAATAAATTCATCGGTGTCGGTGAAGAGTTCCCTCTCCGCATTGTCGAAAAACTCGTCAGAATCAGGGTCGAACGCGTTCCACCTGCTCCATTTTTCGTAGGGATTAACGTTTGCCTCTGGCTCTGTTCGCACGGTCGGTGTCGAGTAGGCTTGGGAAAAAAGGGCACGACCCATTGGGTGTGAAGTAGCTTTAGAAAATAATGAACAAGAGTATCGATGCCRGAGAGCTAGTGCTGTCGAGCTTTTGGGGTATTGGAAAAAGAAGGGGTATGTATTTATTTAATACAAGGAATAGAGATGATGGGAGTGAAGAAGAACCCGTTGCATCGAAGTGGCCTAGAAAAAAGCAAACAACCACAACAACAGCTTTATCGGCGTTAAGAAATTGCCTTTTTTGGAGTGATCCATCACTTCTGTAGATCGCCAGATGACCTCTGTATGTGGCAGAGCGGAGCAAAATATGGCAGATGCGAGCAGTATATCAGCCAATTACACATTTAGATTAGTTATACGATGTACACAGGCGTGTGCCCCTTTTTTTATCTCTGAAAATATCCTTTTCCGAGCTACTTCTCAACCACCTCCACAGCCGCCGGAGCGCCGTATGCGGCATTAAGTTAATACAGCAATCGAAAGTCGGTAAGAGATCTGAAGCTACAGGGTCTAAACTCTAACTGTAGTTCGGCCGACAAAATGTGGCCGTACCCGATGACTAAACCACTGTGTTCTTACGACCTGCACTTTAAGAACAAGGTGGGTACAGAGTAATTATGTTCAACAAGGGTTCGAGAAATTTCGGAAGATATGAGAATCGTTCCGGGAGTAGGCAAAAAACAATAGATTTTCGTTTTGTCGGCGCCTCAACTGACAACTGGGTTGCTGCTCCAGGGTGCTGTTCGCAATTTAATGAGAGATGAGACGGAAGAGCATGTTGACCGGTGGCAGTGGCCGGATCAGATTGCGGTTGTTTGGCTGCACGTGCTTAACAATAAACTGTGCTCAGTCTGTGCACTTGAGCTCTGCCAGTGCACAATATTTGTCGACGCCGCCGCAGCTGCCACACAACAATATGCAGTTTATTTTAGATACGACTCAAGTATGGGGCGAAGTAATAAATCATGGATAGAAGGCCTTAAGCTCGTAGAAAATTCTAGTAAAGTGTTACGGAAAGTCACTCGCCCA
>CEMJ01393765.1:2467-18171 GCA_900068955.1 Clitocybe nebularis | reverse complement strand
TGGTGGAGGCTGAGCCTCAGGGTGTTGCTTTGATGATAGCAAAGAGGTTATGAGTTGGGAGGTGTACGTGATGTGGAGGGCAGGACGTACTTCTACCACATCGAAGCGACGGGTGCTGAAATGCCTGCACGATTTCCCCAGGAATGCACGCCTCCTGGAAGCAAAGAGCAGCGATGGATAGGAATTGTGCAGAAGCGCAGAGGCAGGCGATATTAGTTCTGCGAGAAAGGAAGCGGATAAACGTGAGTTATAGCGATGGACAAAGATCGATGGGCATGAGGTAGACCGTTACAGTTGACATCCACTGGTGTCTGCGGCGGGGACGATGCAATCGAGTATGCATGAGCCGATACCAACAATCTCTGTTGGGGGAGCGCCGGAGTCGGTGGTGCCCTGAGTAATAGCGACAGAAGCTTTGAAGAGCGGCGAAGATCTGGGTCTTGGTGAACATTCTGGTTTCAAGTTTCGTGTGTTGTGTTTTGGATTGGGAGGGGATACTGGCTATAAGAAGGAGATGTGAATAGAGGGTATGGAGGGAGGGAGCATTCGTTAGGAAAGGGGACCCGATAGGGCGAACACTCAAGTACTCACAAGCTATGGAAGAGCACCATGTGGTGGCGTCGGTAGTACGTCGTTAGTCATAGAACCGCACCTAATCCGACGCGGATGTCTTCACAAGACAAGATTACCCGAACCCGCACTTGCACCCCTTCCCCCATCAGATGGACCGGAAGCCTACTTCTTTTTTCTGGTACGCCTCATTAATATTGATGCCCCTCAATTGAGGGTAAAGTGAAACCAACAACGACGAAACCCAGACCATCTATCGCGAAACAACTGGATGGACGATCCTCTCACTCATTTTGCCAATAACAAGACGATATACTACCCTGCGCAATCTACCCCTTAGTCGTGGCGCCGACCGTGGAATGAGGATGAGGGAGGGGCCCGTGTGAGGTAGCGTGGCCAAGAAAAGTCGTGGCCTATGGTCCGACTCGGATGTCCATCTTACAGTTCAATTATTTCACTTTTATAAATAAGGGTCCAATAACGATATATTCGTCTTCAACGCCAAACAAGCTCCAACCATACCGAGCCAGCTACTAGTAGCACAGCACCCAACCATCCAGGGCGCCGCCGTGGGGAAACTGCAGTACTTGTACTGTTAGCACCAGAGGAAGGCAGCGGGGCGGTATCGTGTCCGGTAGGGGTGGCTACACCGGTGATAGTGGTCATCCCAGTAGCAGGTGTGGTAGAAGGTATGGTGGAGAGTGTGTCGAATATAGTCGTTTGAGCGTTGTCTGGAATGAGACATTTATATGTGTGCCCAACACAAGGAAATGAATACGCACCAGATTGACACTCGTAGTCCTGGATGAGCAATGGCGTGCCAAGATCATTACAACTGATTGAAACAAAGCCCCTGAGTTGTTTGTTGTAGCCGCTGGCGTGGGATCCGCATATACAGACGGGGTCAGGTCTAGAAATGTATCGTATGGACTTGTCATTTCTAGTGGTCTACAGATGGAGAGGGGGGGATAACGTACGTAGAGCATCCAAAATTGCCGGCGATGATGTAGGCACAACCCGTTACGCAGTTGGTGGTGGTTTGAGTAGGAAGCACATCGGAGGGAGACAGAGTAGACGGGGGAGGAGGGGGGGAAAGGAGGGAATGGGAGAGAGAAGAGGCTATCATTTCTTGCGTAGCAACAGCAGCGGCAATAGACAAAAGCAATGCCGAAAGTTGTGCCCTGGGGATAAGCATTTTGCACGGGTGTAGACCGCCTTGTGAAAAGGTCAGGTTGGTGGGAGAGATGGAGAGGGGAGATGCTACCATGACGTTTTGACGGATACTTATACACGACACATTTCAGATGGTGAGCGGTTGGGCGGCAACAAGGTCTAAAAATACTTGAACCGCCGAGGGATGATGGATGGAATATATCATGATTAATTGCGATTGAACTAGCAACGACGGGAACATATATATGGCTGACAGAATATGCTCTCATTCTCCACGAATCTTATATCCTTCATCGACCGAATGCAGAGGGGGAGAAATCCGGCTTGGGGCTGGATTTTTGTAGGGGGTGACACATAAGTTTGAGAGACAAATAATGAACATTGAACCTTGAACCTTGGAAGGTCGAACGATGGCACTGCATATGTTATAGCAACGGAAAACAGATAGTGATTTTTTGGAAGTCCTCATGATGGAACACATGGTCATCGTGTAACTATCTGCCCGGACTACTAGCCCATGCACGACGTGCCCCTCCCAACTGGCACTTTGGCGAGGGTAAACTTGAACTCTAACAGGCATGTGAGATAGAGCGTCGCCGACTGTAGGGATCGATTTGTTGCGGTGGCAGACACAGCTGGAAGCCAGATTCCTCGGTTCCGGATGAAGGTATATACACTCTGTTGACTTCCATGTGAGCCTTTGATTGGGGGGTATTAACAATAGAATCCTAAGAGCAGTTTGTCAGGTGGTGGTCTATGGCCTTATTGTGATGATGATCGACGCAAGCGGAGCATCCAACGGCGGTGCACGCGGCAGTGGGGATGTTGGTGTGCGAGGGGATTCCTTCTGCCTTGGGACCTTTTGAGCTCATGTTTGTGGAGGGATTAGCACTGGGCTCAGCACGCTTCGATGATCACTGACGCGTACCACCGACGTCATATCATATGGCAGCCACTCCTTCCCCACCCCCTTGTAGCATATTATCGATCAATCCCTCACCTGCATCTCGAATCATATCCTAAGGGCTCATTTTTTCTGCCTCTGCCAGATAATACCCAACGGCAGACAAATGGAGATCTGAATGTATTCATAATACAATGTTTGACCATTGAAGGACTATCTGATTCCATCACGCACTAAGGTCTGAGGAACGATAAATAGCCGGCACCAAAGACAGATAGAACGAGTACAAAAAACTGTCACCGTTGTGAGCCAAACAAGAACAGCACCGATAACCCATGGACAAATTACAATGCCCCCGAGAATGTCCCTCCCAACCCACGCATTGACGAGTGTGAACCCTAGCGTCAGCAGGCAGACCATCGGGGAAGCAGTGCGTGGGTTGCCCGCCTTGGGCTCAAGCTTGTGAAGGGATTGGGGGTATGCCTGGGTATGCATGCCCTCCAATGACCACGAGCTCCGACGTGCCACCCGACGATCACATCACATGACCCTCGTTGCACTTTCCCGGACTTCCGAGTCTGCTCTCGTGATTGATTAAAATTGATATTCAATCCATTACATGCATCGCATCCCATGGCTACCTTTTTTCCGCCTCTGTTCGATATACCGCACGCCACCATACGCCATATAACCCGGGGGCGATCGCCTCAAGCCTACCCCGGATCTCACCCGTTACATTAAACTCCAAACAACTCGGTCGTCATCGATGCATCATCTGCCGCTTCCTGTTCAAGCAATCATAATACCAAAAGGACAATAGACGAGCTTGTCGCGATCGATGCGTACCGGTATAGGGACACCATTACCGCTGTGATATTTCTTTATTGGGAAGAATCCAATCCAATCCCTCTTCCCTCTTCCTATAATGGTACCGCGGCCGGTGACAAGTAGAGGGCACCCCCGAAAGCACTACGTACATCACGATGGGACGTGGTTCGAATCACTTTGGGGGATGTTCCCAAACTCCACCACTCCGTCACCCCGAATTTCTTGAGCGGGAGGCCGATAGATGGATAGAACTTTAGAAACGAATGGGATAGACAGAAGAAACACATTCCTGCCGGTTAGGACGACAGGTACGACGGGCGTGGTTATAGCCTTTTGCTGTGGTTGTTATGTAGTTTTTCAGAACTTCGATGCTGTAAGACCTGAAATACGGGGGTCGAAACGTTGAACTCGCTTGTGAGAACCCTGGGATCTGAATGGTGGGTGCGTTTGTGCGATATGCAACAAGGCGAGCCTCCCGTATATCGGCTTCTTATCTAGACTTATGTAGCTTTGAACACGCCAGGGAATCGGCCTCAACTTGGCCCCTCGAAGGTGCTCCGGCACCACGCTACGAAACATAGCTATCACAATTCGTCCCAGGCGACATAGTGCAGATATATGCGACCAAGCCAAGCCTGTCCTGAGAAGGATAGACCACTAAATAGATCTTACGGTTCTATAATAAAAATAAGAGTCCGGTAATTATACATCTGTCTTCAATGCAGCACGAGCCCCAATCCTACCGACCCAGCTATTAGTAGTACCGCACCCGCCCACCCAGGGTGCCGGCTCGGGGAAACTACAGCACCAGCACCATTAGTACCAGGCGCCTGGTGGCGGTGGCTATACCAGTGATAGTGGTCATCCCAGTAGGGGCATGTATATGCGTCTGGGAAAGCGCGGTAGGTCGGGAGCTGGACATGGCCATTGGGGATGAGCTGGATATAACATCTCTACTGGTATCTGGAATGCGAAACATATGCATGTACCCCCAACAACAGGGAAAGACGAAACACGCACCAACTGGGCAGAAGGAATACCCCTCGTTGGCGCCTGAACATGATGAAATACAGTCCTCGAGGCTTGTGTTGTAGGCCTCAGGAAACGCGCATATACAGGCGGGGTCAGGTCTAGAAATAATGTGGTGTATTGGACTTGTCGTTTCTTGTGGTCTAGAGTTAGAGAGAGGAGGGGTATAACGTACGAAGTGCACCCATATAGGCCGGCCGTATTGTAGACGCACGCCGTCGCGCACTTACGCATGGCTCCAAGTTCATCAGAAGCGGAAGAGGAGGTGGGACCAGCGGCTGTCGAACTTCGTGCGGCAACGACCAAAAGTAATGCAGAGAGTTGTGCCTTGGGGAAGGGCATTTTGCCCAGACTTGGTCGTCTTGAAAAGAAGATGGGGAGGAGAGAGATACTGCCAATGGATACTTGATACTACGACATATTTGGGAGGGTGAACAGCATCAAGGTCTACAAAAATACTCGGACCAAGGTATGACGGATGGCGTCCATCAACATTGTCCGTGAATAAACCTGTTGACAGATTATGCTCTCATTCTCCGCGAACTTTTCATTGACCGAATGAAAAGGCGGGAAAAATCCGGCTTGGAGTTGGGTTTAGGTAGACGCGATAACACATGAGATCAAAACATCTGAAGAAACAGATAATGAACGTTGAACATAGAACAGCGACACCGCATATGTCATAGCGACGGAGAACGGGTAGTGATTTTTTTCGGAAATGTTTATGATAGAATATATGGGATGGATAGCGACGGAGAACAGATGGTGATATTTTTGGAAGTGTTTATGATAGAACACACGGTCGTTGTGTAACTATCTGCCCGGACTACTAGCTTGTGCACGACGCACCCCTCCCAACTGGCGAGCGGTTCGTCGGGTGGTAGCAGGCCTAGAAACGTATTTTATCTCGGAATCTTGATAGAAAGATCGACGGAAGTAGAGCGTTCATCGTTCAACAGCAGTGCACGTGGGGGTGGGGATCCGGGGTGGTAGAGTTCGAGCCTGAAGGGATCGGCGATGGGCCGGGCTTGCTTCTACGATCGTCGACGCGTACATTGATGTCATATCACATGTATATGGCGGCCAGTCTTTCTACATCCACTGACCCCGTCCTCCCGTAGCGTGTTATTGTTCAATTCCTCACCTGCATCCCGAACCGCGTCACATGGCCACCTTTTTTCTACCCCCACCTACACGCCCGACCCCGAACAACGAACGATGAATATACGACACGCGATACATGATACACGATGCCCTCCAGGGGTAGGGCGATCGTGCAGGTATAGCGTGCAAGTATGGTCCTCGGGCTCTCGGTGATCGTTCCGAGTAACCACAATACCATAATTATAATGCCAAAAAGTTAAGCCGTCATGACGCCCATTACCATTATCGTCATGAAATTTTCTTTCTTTGGGAATAACCCATCTCCGTTCCTACAATAGTGTCAGCACCATAAGGACCACGTAGCCCATGGAACATGGCGTAGCATCCCTAAAAATGATGGAACCCGGAACCACGTCAAAAGATGTTCGCTTTCGACCCCTCGCAACTTCGCAACTTCCAAACCCAATTTCGGCCCCAGGGGGGAGGCAGACGAATAGAAGCAAGGTCCAGAAGAAGTAGGGCAGAAGAAGCGTAGCATGATTCCTACTCCTGTCAGTTAGGCAAGATGAGTATGACAGGCGTTTGACAGGCGTTATTAGGGTTATAATTTTGGCTATGGTTTTGGCTATGGTATGTCCGTACCTCAATGCCGTAACGTTTCGTTTCTTTTTTTTGAAGAGTCAAACCCTCTCTCACCTCGTCCCCCTCCCCATCCTCACTTGCAAGAGCTAGGGGGATCTTTCGGAACGACGTGATGCGTTTGTACGATGTAACGATATACTAGGCGCCGGATACCTGGGTAGGATGTCCATTATTTGAGGCCTGGGGATGTCCAGATGTGCAACCGACGAGCGCTGGGCGCTCTGGCTGACTTTGTGTACATTAACATCGAAGATGTCGCCGGAACCGACGACCCTCGCTCGGAGGTCGCTAGACGCGAGATGCAGAATGCAAGATGTGATTTGGGTTTTGAACTTGACCTTACATAATATCACGATCACGGTGTCAACGCAATCCACGTTGCACAATCCCATTGGTGTAAAAGCATTATTAGAACTATGCATCAAGGTGAAGTCGTGGTATGACGCAGAGCAAGGCCATGACAAAAAAAGAAAAACATTATTCGACAAACGCGAAGCTGGTATGTAAAGTTGTAAAGAGAGAGAGCAAAGAAATCAGAACGCCGCACACGATCTTTTTTACTACGATGGGGGTACGTACGTACGCACGAAAAGAGAATCTTTTGAACCTCGGCACCAAGAAAAGTCATAAAGCCATAGGTTATACTCTGGTATCATAAAAAACACGTCCATATCGTTCATCATCCATAACCACACCAACAACAAAATCATAGACCGAACAGCAAACTCGACATCATAACCCCCCTCCGCATCTCACACAACCAACATCTAGAGGACCAAACCCAAGAATCCAGCAACGAGAGCACCAGCCCATCCAACGACGTGGGTGCTGCTGACAGCGGCGTTGCTGGTGCTAGCAGGGGCGGATTGGGAGGTGTTGGAAGGCCCGGTGGAGCTGGGTGCGCTGGGCTTGGAGCTGCTGCCAGTGCCGGTGCTGGTACCCGTGGCAGTGGTCGTGCCAGAGGTGGCAGTGGTGGTGGGCGCGGCTGTGTCGGTCGCGTTTCCGGAGCCGGTGGGAGCAGCGTCAGTGGTGGCGGAGCCCGAGCCCGATGGGGTAGCTGCGATTACAGGAAGGCAGTTATAAGTTGGGGATGTATGCGGTATGGAGGATTCAACGTACTGTCGCCGCACTGAGCCGCCTGGAGCTGCAATGCCTGCTGGACTTCCGCAGGGGTGCAGGTGCTCTGGAGGCACTGCTCGGCAGCGGTTTGGAATGCGGTGGAAGTGCAGACGCAGGTGTCAGTGCTGTAAGAAAGGAATCGGATGAGTTGTCGTGATAGATGATAAGCACGAGGTAGACATTACAATGAGCATCCACTGGAAGCACCAGCTTGAGTGACACATGTGAGGATGCATGGGCTGATGCCGTCGGTCGATGTAGGGGGAGCGCCGGACTCGGTGGTGCTCTGGGCGACTGCAACAGAGGCAGCGAAGACGGCAACGAGGATCTGGGTCTTGGCGAACATTTTTAAATCAAGTGTTGTGTTTTGGGGTTTTTTTATGGATGAGGATGGTGATATTAGGAGGGGGGGACGTGAATAGAGAAGTACGGAGGAGGAGGGAGAATTCGGTGGGAAGAATTCGTAAGGAAAGGTGGTTCGATTGGCCGGTTCTTATATACCCTTGGCATTCTATTAGATTTCTGAAGGTATGACCGTGCGAAAATACACGCCACACCAATCTGGAAAGAGAACATTCAATATCGGGCGATCGATCAAAGTGCCGGCTTTTGCCCGATCATTTCGGGCGCTAAAGTGCCCGATAGAAAGTTCTCGCCATCTTTACAGTTCACACAAGTAACATTCCAAACAACTCAGCGCGCTCGCATTCGCATTCGCATTCAGTCCCATTCTATTCAAACGTTGCGAGGGTGAAAACAGGACCGTTGTGCATCGTATTCCTGGCAGACGAAAAACAATGGGGGGATGTGTCATAACGCCCCCTAGCTGCCAGCTGCGCACCGTGGGCAATCCGCAGCAGATGATGGTGGTTCTAATGCGGTTTCTAAATAATGTTCTTTACGCACTTACCGCCTTTTGTCCATCGCACTACACCCAACATGGCCTTTGGCCCCTTGTGTTTGCGTTAGCTGGCTCCACTCTTCGCGGTTTTTTTTCCATCGCTTCGTTAAGTTCGCTTCCTCTGCCTCTGCTTGAGGGGGAGTTGACATTGTACGAACACGGGGGCAAAGGGGTGGGAGAGGTCCCTTTGCATTTGATATTGGGGGGGTTGGGACGTCATGTTGGTACGTCACTTTTTTTTTTTCCAGAAGGGTTTTTTTTTTTATACATACAATATACAACTCCCCTTGACAGTTCTGCCAGCACAGCGAATTGTAATGCAGGTCAACTCTCGAGAACTGAAATTCAGCGCCAGTTGTCAGTGCGGGCATCAGCCCGCGTGGCTCTGCATATGAGCATACAGGTTTCGGGCATATATGATACGCATCACGATCGACCCGCTATCTCCAGTTGCATCGTTTAGCGCCTTTCACTGTTGTCTTCCCAAGAGACTTGCGAACGAGTACTACTACTAGATTATTGATATACAAACACCTTCCAGCTCGCGAAGGCGCTCAACTAAACCTGTTCACCCGTCCAAGTCGACGGAAGGAATGATTCGCCAGCCGTGTACTTTCAGATCGCCATGTTTGGTTTTGGAGATGGCGCTTTCACCCCTAGTCCCGTTCTCCGCGTGATGTGGACCGGGATAACTCATCTTTATAATATCGGTCGGGGCCACGGAGCCCAACTCCAGTAACTCAACAGCAAGCTATGCGAAGCGCAGCAGACCCTCCCCCTTCCCCTTATCCTCAAGTGTTTCTTTTCTGACGAGGCTGTGAGAACCCAGGCCTTCGACTTGGACGGATCTATTACACGAGACCGGGCAGGCTGTGGTCGTCTTCGGGCTGCACCCCCCGGGTCACCTCGCAGTATTCACTTGACGGGAGGGTCTCGAACTTCAGATCAGGACTAAGGCCCTTGATGGAACGGATCTCCTTTCGCATATCCTCAGGCAGTCGACCATGGCCGTCTAATGCTAATGCAACCTATATTACGTCGGTCGACCATAGACCCTCAACTTCAGTAACTCAACACCCAACGAAGTGCGTGTGCACAGCGTGGCGGACCCTTCCCAATCTCAAGCGTTCCTTCCGGTGGCAGAACTCGAACCTTCGGCTGGGAGGGAGTGTACTACATGGGCCGGGCAGGTCGTGGTCGCCTTCAGACGGCACCTTTCGGATCACCTCGCGGTAGCCATATTTACGGTCCCCTGTCAGCGCCCTTGATGGAGACGGACTGTGTTTGACAGAACAGACATCCCGTTTTCATATATATTCAAGTAGTCAACTGTAACCAGCCAACAGCTAACAGCACAAACACTCCTACTTGAACCTCAGGGCCCGAACGAGTTTGTTGCGTCTCTCTGGCCATTGTGCAGTACTCACCTGACAGGGGAACAGCCGACCTAACCGATATGTATTATATGTTGTATCGGTCGGCTACGGACCCTACCTGACCTCAGTAACTCAACGATGTGCGTGTAATGCGCGGCTGAACCCCTCTGGAGATGCTGGGGCGAGTCATTACACAGACCGGCGGGCCGTGGTCGTTCGGGCGGCACCTCTCGGATCACATCGCGGTGGTCATACCCACCTGGATTTCTGATCTCTCGCGGACACCCTTGACGGGCCGTGTTTGACAGAACAGACATCTCGTTTTCGTATATATTCAAGCAGTCGACTATAGCCAGCTGGCGGCTGGTAAAACATGACTCTTCAAAGTCTGTCAAGGGACGCAAGTCGTGGTGCTTAAGCGCACATATCCATATCGGCGTCACCCTTCGTCCGACTCCGGGTCCCTTGGGGTGTGTTCGACCGGCTGCTTTTGGAACCCTAATACCCCGAATATGATTTCCTTCCGGTATAATTTGAAACCGAGGGCTCACGTTCAAGTCAAGGCTTATCTCTGCTCCTTTGTCTCGAAACGAGGACGTTCTAGCTTCCTACGCCGCTGCCGGTCGCAGCGAATTAAGCCCTACACTTGACTGCTCCATCTCACCTGCCTGAAAACGCTCCGGCTCACACCCGCCAACGCACCACTTGGGAGGAATGTTATGAGAGGGCGCTGTGGAGAATATGCTGTTAAAATCCCGAGTTGGGTAGCGTGCGTGGAACTTATAGCAGCTCTCTGGGTCGGGTTCTGGACACGAAGGGCCATCCGGCCTCCTATGGCCACCACTGCCGCAGCAAATCAATCCCCATAGTTGGTGCCCCATCTCACCTCCCATACCGCTCGGGCTGTGCTCGGGCTCATAGTCGCCGTCTTTCACGAAGGTGTTGTGCAAGACTCAATAATCTGAGTCAGTTCCAAGTAGGGACGGCTACCATTACAATACCGCGCAACAAGCCGGTTTCGGGGAAATTCCCCCCTTGTATTATTTGAAACCCGCCTCCTATCTTAAACCGGACACATCGGCGCTCGATCTAATCCCGTCTCACCTTCCGTTCTTTTTTTGGACACAACAGCGACGAGTCTCGTACTCGTTCTTTTCGCCTCTAGCGCCGTCCACTCGCCGCCCCTCAGTTCCCTATGTGAGCAGACGGGATCACAACAATCTACGGTAGCCATACGTATCATGAATCCTAATACTCTTTGAATTGCCATCTGTCCCCCGTTGCCATGATGTATGCCGTGTCGATCGTTTGAGATTCATCATTTTTGTCGTTTCAGGCGCTTAATCTTGCGTTCTTCCCCCCACTACCAAAACTCGCCGCCTTGGCTTCTCTGCATTCAGCTTCTGGAAGGTTCGTCAAAGTTAAAAGCATATTCTGCCAGCCATCTTCACACCGTTGCTGGTTCATTCACGAACATTGTTGACGGATGCCATCTATCACCCCTCGGTGGTGTGCCTATTTTTAGACCTTGATGATTTTCATCATATTCAGCGTGTCGTGTATAAGTAGTGTTAGGTATCCATCGTTTGGCGGCAGTACTTCCCCTCCCTCCCCCCATCTTTCTCACCCTACCCTTTCACAAGGCGGTCAAACCTGCGGAAATGCTCAGTCCCAAGGCGCAACTCTCTGCTTTGCTTTTCGTCGTTGTCGCCGCCGTTACTGCACAAGATAAGACGGTCCCCGCCCCCACCTCTTCTTCTGTTCCTGATGCTCCCGGGACCGTTGGAAACTGCGTGACAAATTGCATCAACCTTGTCGCCGGTAATCTTGGATGCTCCACGTACGTTAATCCCCCTCTCCTATCCATCTGTAGACCACAGGAGATGCTAAATACAATACATTTCTAGACCTGACCCCACTTGTATATGCGGGTCCCGCGCCAGGATGTTCAACGATGGCCTCAAAACCTGTGTCACAACTAACTGCCAAGGCCTTGGCTTAGTATCATCCCTCGAGGAACACGAGTGTCAACCTGGTGCGTGATTCATTTCCTTGCGTTGTGCACACATATCCATATATTTTGCATTTCAGGCGTCAATGGAACCGCTACATCTGCTGAAGTCCCATCGACCATAGTCGGCTCCCAGACCTCTCTTTCCGTTGTAATCCCGACGGCAACCAGACGCACGACTACTATCCCGCCCTCCGTGGTGACTGTCATTCCCAGCACCGTCACTGCCTCTAGCATTTCTCTTACCACCTCTGTCCCGACGTCGACTGGGAATACCACTGTTACTGATCTGATCACCTCCACCAGCGGACGCGATGTCGCCCCGCCAGCCTCTTCTAGTACTAACAGTACTAGTGCTGCAGTCGCCTCGCGGCAGCACCCTGGATGGATGGGAGCGGCACTAGCTGGTTCAGTAGGATTAGGACTTATGCTGCGTTGAAGATGGGAAGGAGAATGTATCGTTATTGAACTCGTATTTATGAAGACGAAATTGTAGAACAGTGAGGTCTATTTGGTGAGCCGACCCTTCTCAGGCAGGTCACATCTGCACTATTGTGAGTTCGGTCGCCTGGGATTGTTTTAATTAGGTAAGACTTGTGTTCTCTCCCGGTGTAGAAATTTCTTCGATTGGAGCACTCGGTTAGTTGACATAGTAGAAAAGAATTACACTGACAAACTACAACAAATCTGAAATCTTTGGAATACGATCCAGTCGTTCCTTGAACAGCGCCTTCCACCGGTCGGCCCTACGAACACAATGCGGGCACGAGTCGATGTGGTCTTTCCTGTCTTCGATGTATACATCTACGTCCCTCAGATTATCCAATTTACCATCCAGATCCGTCAACACGGCAGAGTAGAACTTTGGCCACTCCTCACAGTCCCTCATTCCACCACGGTGGAGGGTAGATGCGTATGGTGGTATCGTATTGGCAAATAAGAGGATCTCCATCCAATTTTCGCGATAGATGATCTAACATCCTACGTCGTTAATGGGCGACAAGTTCGAGAAGGAACGCTTACCCAGGTCAAAAGAATACGTTCGTCGTTGCCTAGGACTTCTCTGGCTTCCTTCATGGATATTGAAATTGTTGCAGGGGCCGCTTCGTTACATAGTTTATGATAGCCGTGTTTCATAGCATATCGAAGCACATTCAGGGGCTGAGTTGATACCACTTCCCTGAGATGTTCCAAACTCTATAAGTCTAGAAAACGAGCCGATGCACGGGAGCTCACCTCATTCGAATATGACACACCTCCATGGCGGAGAATATCACATATTTCTCCACTGCTTCCGCCAGACGATTCATCACCTCAAACGGTATCTCTCCAGAGTCGGGCTGTCGGTGATGGTGCATATATCTCAAGAGTAGGGCAACGACGTCGGCCAGTTCGGACAACCGTACAAGTTCTGGTTCGAAAGAAGAACTAGCTTGGAAGAAATCGGCAGGAGGAAACGCGCTGCTGTACAATTCGAGGTTTTTGCTGTGTGCACCGAATTGAATGCCATCAGATGATTCCAGGACGATGTCGATTGCCAATGCACAGTCTTCGATACCTGATGGTATAGACATGGTATTGGCTCTCACCCATCAATCTGACTATACAGTAGGGCATTCGTGGATACTCACAACATTGGGGTACTTGTGGCGGTTCTGCCATCTCTCCTTCCGTATTGACGTGAGAGGCAGAATGAAGCAAGATGGCACCACGGGAAGTATCCCACGCCATGCTTATTAATCAGGAATAATATTCCAGCAGCACCAACTTATTCTCCTCACGCTTTGAGAACTCGCGTGCACGAAGTGGAGGGTGAAATAGTAATATCAGCTGCGAGCAGATATATACCGATCGCATATAGAACATTAAGGCTATCTGTGTTCCACGATTTGAATGAAACCCACCACCCACGAGTTCAGAGAACCAGTGAGAACTCTTCTCACATTCGTCCAACATGACAGGCCCGCCGATTTTTCGACCGCCCACGTCAGTCTTCACGCAAATTATCCCTCCAACGTAGATCCTGAAATAACGTCCTTGCCAGATGTGCGGACACAGCCTCTGCGACTAAGGCACCATCCTCTATCGGAAAAGTCGCAGCACACTGGCCTGGTGAAAAGCAAAACAAGAGGCTAGCGCCCATGATGCCCTTGTAAGCCTGGACTGGGACTGGTTCTACCGAGGTATCAAAATAATCTGACAGATATATAGAATGAATTATGCACACATAACGCAATGAGGCCTGGGGCGAAAGCGCCTCGATGAACGACGATAAACATATCGTGATAATAGTAGCAGAAGAGTTGCCTCGTGCGGCCGTTTGGTACCACAGCGGCGCATGTACGTGTGTCGAACATCATGTACTGGACTTCAAGGTAAGTACCGAAGAGATGATTTGATGTAGACACGATGCGCTGAAGATGGGGTGGATCTCCGAGGAACAGCGGTAGTGTTAGGGATGATGAGGTAGGGCCACGCCACCCGGAAGTCGGGGAGTGGTTAAGGTCCAATCTAGTGATGGAACATTCTACGAAATGATTCAGATAAGCCGGCATCACATCTGAAACATATGTGGCTTCGTCGAGTGTCACGATTCAACTCCGGCAAGGGAGTGTAGGGACCGCGGCTATGTGTTGCCGCTGACCTTGGGGGAAATTCGTTCCGCCTGGGGATATTTCAGGAGCCAGAGAAATTGGAGAAGGAGAACAGAGGTTGGATGTTGGACCCGTCCCGGCGCTGAGGTCAGCGTATTTGGTTTGGTTGTGGTGTAATCTGTCATGCCCAGGGGTTGGACATGCATTCCATACAAGAAGGAAACGAAGTTGTTCCATATTCAGTCATGTTTTCTCGAATAGAGCGCCTCCTTTTTTTAACATCATAAGTATCATCCCATGGTCACTCCTGGACAACTCAAAAGAGTTAAATTGGATCAGGACTCCTAGATTAGCTTATGGGACCTTCGTAAATAGCGGTCTTTCCACCACTCTCCTATTTATCTTATAATAGCCACTTGAGTCTTGGAATCGCCATTGATAGGACACATAATGGAATAAAGAAGTGGGGTTGGTACCTACGGCTAGGGATACGGGACATACTTATGGAAGTCGGAATGTGAGGGTTGCAATTTTGCCATATCAAGCACCGTGCGGTCATAAATGACGAGTGAAGTTTGCCTTTTTCATGCCTTCTGCGTCTAAACACCCGTGCGGGGGAATTCCCTATAAGCAATAAGTGATAATTATCCACCGAATGATCTCCACCTTACTCGCGGTCTATGTAGCATGACATGGGGCACAGGTATTGTATAATTGGCCACGGAGGATGCCCCAAATGATCTATTATTGGGTCGCGAACGTTTAAACTCGCTGGGTGGGGGGCGTCAACGTAAGGGGGCGGCGGGCAAGGTCTGCGGAGGGCAGCTTACATGTCAGCCAGACACTATCTATCACGCCGGTGTTAATTCCGAAAGCCAGGTACTCTTATGGAATGAATAAATACTAATGGAATGACTACAAATTTAACTATTTCGAACTATCTGAAGTAGACACAGGTAGCACTTACGATCCCATGACCGGAACACCGCTAGCAATTTATAAAGGCTGGGCGTTCCACTCTAGAAAACAGAGCCGAGTACAGAACTACTTTGACGTGTTCTCATATGGAACTTTATCTAACCCCTAGACGCAGTTCCACATGAAAATCCACATCTCATCTCAACTCACTCCGATGAATCTTGGAGTTCGGCAGTGACAATACATGGAATTTAGGATCTTATAAATGGAAGATGATTGGCAATATATCAAAATGAAGAGCTCTACTCCATAAAATTAAACTGAATATGGAACGACTCACCACATACTCGTATGTAATTTCTTGTTCGATCCCTGACCAGGGCATCAACTACTCACGCCCCTGTGAAGAACGATGGCTAAAGGTGTTCCTATCTACCAAAAAGGACCTATGACCTTTTTCCCCCAGTGTTTTGGTCCCTGTGGAGCAGGGATGGCGAATAGACCATGTTACCAATATACTCACATGGTCATACAC
>CEMJ01393762.1:30329-41643 GCA_900068955.1 Clitocybe nebularis | reverse complement strand
GGGGTCCTCATATGAAATACATATTAATTTGTACGCTGTCATACGTATTGTATCTGGCTAGTCATTTGTTATGATCCATAAGATTAGATTCATTCATTCTGATACGTATTTCAGTCTCCTGTGCAAAGAGACATGGTCCTTGCGCTATCCTCATGATCGTCCCGGTTGTTTGGAATCATACAGAGGGATCAGCGAGAAAGCTAGGCTGGTACTATTATATGTCTGTTATCGAAACTCTTAGTGATGTCACACACATTGTAGCACTCTGCGGCTGGTCTGAGTTTCCACGGGTTCCCTTGGTAGCGGAGGATGTATTTCGGGGAGTCAGGTTGAACTCTAAAACCTCAGGAATCTTCCATCGCAGTATCGGCGAAGGGCCGGGTAGAGCTGCCGTCGAACGCATCACGGTTCCACAATTAAAACTATAAAGTTCTTGTGCAGCGACACTTAGACATACAACCTCAAAACTCATCGCTAACCGACTCGATGCATCGATTATTTGAGAAAACAGGTGATGATGGGACGACGTCATACAGGCTTTGGCGATACTCAGCAATAATAAGAAGCGCGACTCAGGATGCGGCGAAGGAGATTCAGAAAGGGCAGATAGACCGCCCTACAAACGCCGTCCAAGGAGCAGATTACAACCGATATAGTATAGTAAATTTAAGGGCGCCTACCAGCGTTCTGGCCCTGGATCCGCGAGCAGGTGCTGGCTAGGAGAATCGATCCAATGTTGTTGTTGGCTGAATTAGATGGTAGACGAGATGTATTAAAATCCAATGCATCATAATTGAATCCCATGATTAATCCAGTGTACGGTATGAGCAGTCCAGAGTTTTGTGCGTAAAAATGGAAGGCGCAATGTGTACTGAGTAGCCCGTCGGTTGCTAAGGATGGGAACCTTTATGTCTTCGGGATGTTGCCGCGGAGTCTTGCAAGAACGCGAAATTTCTCCGCCAAGGGTCGATGTAATTGAGGCCCAGCTGTTCAAATATATCATACTCAGTCTTGGCTCTGATCAGTTGCCAAAACCCATTATGAGAATCAGCTTCGTGGTCCTCCTGGTCTGGCTCCAACGCTTCACTCATACCTCTTGACTCTGTGTCGCGTGTATGGGTTGGACTATTCGAAACCCACCGCCAAAGTCCAAATTCATCGAGATGTAACCCCATACTGATAGCCCGCAGGCGCAGGTCCTTATTCAGGGTTTTATCGCCCGTGAAAGCTATCAAAGCTGAGCCGCGGGATTTTAATGGCACCAGGCTAAAACACCCCCATTAGATTTAGTGCCCACGGGGAAAATATGACGTATCATACTTCATGTCCAGTCGTCGAAATTCACCCAATGACTCTTTTATGCCTCGAAGTCGTTCACTACGGCCGTACCAGTGGCCTTGGTCGTCTTTTTGAGGTATCCGAACCACACCCTGCCATCTTCGGGAGCCGCTGGACACCTGGGCTGCCACAAGTCCACGATCTTCCAGTGTAGGTACGACACTACTGTGGAGGAGGGAGGATGATTTGGCGGCTGCAGTGACATATGATAAGCGTAGTGATTTTCGAATGACGCGAGGTCGATCCGTTAGGTGAGGCGGAGGAATATCGGGCACTGGAACATGTACATGGGACGGGTGGAGAATTATGAGTTGGATATCAGAAGATGTCGCAGATCCACGTCGGCTTGAATAGAACCCTTGTCAGTTACACATTTCCGACGGATAGTCTTGTTCTATTTGCTTACTGGCTTCCCGTTAGAATAACTTCGTATTGCGACGAGATATTGTTGCGTATAAATTCCTGAAAGAGGTATGAACAAGAATGCCTTGAGGATTCCATAACTTTGAACCCACGGCCACTGTCTCTGCTTCTTCTGGCGTCACAGACTTTTTGAAATGCTTCATGTATTTGTACCCAATCCTCTGGGAGTGTGTTAGCATGGAATGGTATTTTTCCTTTTGAAGGTCCGCAGGCCTCATGCATCCTGCTTCGACCAATTCTGCAGCTTTAGTTCGCCTAGATGTAAGGCCCCACTAGGTTAGTGTGTGCCCCCCAAATCAATGAGCTGCGCAAATACCCTATCCCAGAGATACGCTCCAACTCTGATTTCGCTATCAGTTTTAGAGAATCCCTCTGTACTTCGCCAGATTCATCTGAAACACCCTGATAATAAGGACCCCAGATGTTGGGCTGGTGATGCCAGAACATGCAAAAAGGAGGGCGTACTTCAGGAAGTCCGTTTGCGACCATGAATTCACTGATCCTCCTTGCTATTCCAATCCCCACACCTTTCATCTATACACATCAACATGAACGACGATATTGTTAATATGGCTCAAAGCCAGACGCACGGTCATAGCCTCACCCGCAGATCGTATTGAGCGGTCAAGATTGCTTATTAGGTCGATTGCATTGTCAAACGTTCGAATTTTGTAACCATTCTTATCTTCCCTGCTCTTCTCCTCGTCTCGGCCTGGAGCTGCCTAAATTTCAAGTACAGCGTGAGCGGCAGGTGTCACGTACATCTCACAAGCATTTCAACGATAGCCCGGTTATTCCCATGGGGGTTATTCACATATCTACGTACGAGGGATGAGACTGTAGGAGTCCGCGAGCAGCGAGTCGTCGAGCATATCCGTGAAAACATTTGGTTGTGGGCAGGAATGTTGTCACGACAAATGTGACGGCTGTGACTGTCGCGTTCTTTCCAGATTCAAACAGCTCCGAGCTTTGAATCAAAGCAGTTCCTTCGGTTTCTCCCCCGCCTCCGGTACATATTTTGTTATAAGAATCTGCAAATCCCATAATCAGACCCTCTTGTGGCCTTTCCTGGTGCTCATAAACGGTCTAACTTGCAGAAAAAATGGCGGACAACCAAGCCTCGGGGTCGACATTTCCGGCAACGTCCAGCTTCAATACCATGTCTGATATGCAGCTACGACAGACAATATCCCAACTCTCCTCGTTTGCATCACCAACACCCCAGCAAGGCCAATCAAAAAGTATTCCAGGTAGTCCGAATTATTGCTATTAGTGTCATACTTACTCTTTTCCCTGTTCTTTGAAGCCTACCTGAAGAATCTTCATACGTGGTCCACGACATCAGCGACTCCACCCCCTAAAAATGCTGCCCCCGGAACGCGCAGCACTCGTGCACGGACGGCACGTAATACGCTAGCATCAACCCCAACTACATACACTTCGCCAGTCTACCAGCCAGCTCTACTGGCCACATCTCTCGCGCCACCTCCCCCTGTGGTAGCTCCAAACCCTCCTCGACCACCATTGCCGACAAGTAAGCAGGCTCTCATTTCAACGTATTCATCACGTCTCCGGACTGGTGCTACCCTCCTCATGCAGCCCGTTCTCGCATCCACTTCCTCTACAAGTACCCGAGTAGCTACAAGGCGTGGCGGTGTTATTAATTATGCAGACCCTGGGTCTGGGGATGATTTACCAGATGCAGGCGCCCTTGATTCTGATGATTCTGATTTTATCGCCAGTGGGGGCACGAGAACATCAATAAGACAAGGGAGAAGTCGCCAAAATGCGGGCATGTCAGTATTCAACCCTGTTACTGGGGTTTCATCATCACCACATCCCCCTCCGCCCCCAAGACCAGAAAAGGCAGAGTTGGACCAGAGTTATCTGGGTATGGTACCGCCCGATAGATTCATAAAACCAAGACCGATGCCGCCGACGGTACATGTTTATCCGTACGCCCCGCTCCTATATATACATGGGTCCTCATAATCATGCTGAAGGTTGCTGTTATTAGCACACCAGACGTGATGGACCAACACGCGGAGAAACGATCCGTACTTGTCCCAATACGCGTTGAGTTTGAAACAGAAACGCACAGAGTACGGGACTGCTTTGTTTGGAACTTGTACGAAAGCCTTATCAAGCCGGAAGCATTTGCAAAGACTTTCTGCGCTGATTTGGATCTCCCTATTGTTCCCTGGGTGGACACAGTTACAAATCAAATCCGCGCACAGTTGGAGGAGCACGAAGGTGTAGCATCGATGGACCTGGGGATCGACGGTGCTATGGATATCGACGCGAAGCCGCCTAGCGGAGAAGAGACAAATGAATGCCGCGTGATTCTAAGTGTGCGTCGTTTCTCATGGATACTTGTATTGCTACTTACTATATACTCCTATAGATCGACGTTCAAATAGCTAACCACCACCTGATGGACCACATTGAGTGGGACCTTCTCTCACCTTTGACCCCCGAAGCTTTTGCCAAAAAGCTCTGTCTGGAAATAGGTTTGACTGGGGAGGCTGTTCCTCTGATCGCCCATGCTATCCATGAGGAACTAATCAAACACAAGAAAGACGCCATTGAATGGGGCGTTATTGGCGGTGACCGTGAAGTGACTGAAGACACTACTTCCGCTCAAGCCGATCGGCCAGTCAGAGATCGGAGTGGGTTCGGCCTAGTAAAGGACAAAACTGGTTTGGGGCTTGGATGGGGCAGAGCGCCAAAGGATGGCCGAGGTCCAAAATCATTAAAGAGCGTGTGGAGGGATTGGGCTGAGGCTGAAGAATTCAGAACAAAGTTCGAGATCCTGAGCGCAGAAGAAGTTGAGAGAAGAGAGATTGAGAAGGAAAGGGCAACCCGGTAGGCATTTTCGCGTCTCGTGCTAGAGTGTTTGCTAACAATATATTTTCTTATAGGCGCCTAAGAAGAGAAACGTCCAAGTTCCAAAGTTCTACAAGAAGCAGAAGACGGTATTAGAACTTAATTTGAAATATAAATCATTAATATCATTAAATGCACTTGATTCTTTTGCCCCGTGTTAAACCTATGGAGTGTTCAGGGATGGGACGACTGCATCCGTGAAGAGCAGTGCCTACAAATATAGGAGAACGATACCGATACTCAGGTTCAAAAACTAACAACACATTTTGACACAGGCTATATGCAGGTACAGTGACAACCCTTCTAGCCATGCGCATCCCCTTATCAGCTGCCAACGTGTTGTGTATTGGATATGGGTGCAGGTATGACGGAAATTTTATCGTAGTGAGAATATATATGCAGACTGAGTTCAGCGGTTAAAGCTTTGGACACAGCTGAGTCAGTGCATGGAAAAATAGAAGTTGAAGCAAGACTGGTGTATTTTATTAAACACCTTGACGCCTGGCCGACCATCGCTAGGTTATCGCAAATACATAATGCAACACGAGCCCAAATATACATAACTGGTGCGAACAGGCGGCGAGGAACCTGACATGTAGACATGATGTACAGTATTATGCGATAGCAACGCAACCGACGGCTGCTGATAATGGAGGTGGTCGGACGATGAAATCTAAATATTCTCCTTCGGCACTTTCAAGCCTGCGCGGGGGGGTTATGCTTACCCCCATTGGCAAAAATCACCGAGAACTGGATAGTGATAACCAAACATACGGTGCAGTCAGTATTAATTCTAGACCCAATAAGCTGCTATGGCTCCCGCTTTTCGGTTAGTCCTGAGACCAGAGTGAAGGAAGCGTGTCTCGCGTACCTAAATTAACACGACCGGAAAAATCACGGGGACGGCTTCTTCCATGGTCCTCCCCAGGAGGGATCCGGGAAGTGTTAACCCCACACGAGAAGACGTCAAAGCTGCACCGGCTTTCTTCAAGTATCGGGGACTTAAGCTTTGAAGGACATATAGGGTTAATCCTCTTAATCTCCGAAGGATCTGGACATTCCCCTTAGTTTGCTTGGTATCTGTACAATTTAGATCTGGAATGGGCCTATGTAGAGAGGTACGATGGATGGCCGTAGTCAGGCGAAAAAGGGGTAAATGGTGCCTACGGCTTGAAGGGCAGACAGCAGGGCGGGTTATGCAAATAACTCACGCAGAGTGAAAGTTCGAGCGTAATCCAACATCGTGCTCCTGTCTTCGATAAACAAAGTTCTAAGGAAAGTAGAATTCCCATGACACGCAAATTCGTTGCCCTAGAAGGTTTCTCGGCATACCCCTTCAGTTTGTTAGCGGACACACTCTTCGGTCAGGAAAGGTCTTTCTCTTGGTTATTTTGCGTTTCTGATTCTTCTTTGCGGGGGGGATGATGCGCCAGCTGACAAGGAAGCACCTATCCAACAAGCCACAACCCGTATTTGAGGGTGCGGGTCTCACGCCCCTAAAGCAAGATGGAGGAATTTTTTCAATAACTCTGATTTTACCACAGGGTCATGAGTTTAACGAACCAAGAAGGGGAAAGTATTCCCCAGGTTGGATCGCAAGGTATACGACCTATGACTGATAACAAGACATGTGAAGAGGTCTTTTTCAAGTCATCAGTACGTGTTCGAAGAAAAAAACCCAATATACATATGAGGTCTGGAGACTAAAGCTGGGCCATTCCTTCGAAAAGGGGCATCAGACTGAGAACTGCGTAGAGGTCGGGATGGCCAGGCCTTGTGATTGAGGGACATGCACAGTGCGAACCAAGAGAAGTAAGTATTACAACCTTGGGAAGCAGATCATAGTGGCCAAATGTTGGGTGTCGTCGGGGTTTCCTTAACGCGGCGATGTTGCGGGGATATCCTCTGCGGTCACCTTCGTGAATCGTCATCCTCCGTTTGGGGACGTGGTCTCATGGAAAGATCAAGGCATACACCGCGTACGGGCGACTCGAGAGGACAAATGTTGATCGCCGCCACCTCGGCTGTAGCTGAGCCTTGATGAATGTTTTGAGGGTTCGTGATTTGTTGATATACTATGATGTGGGTGATGTAGGTGTGTCATTTTGGGGTTCGAACATGCGCAGCGAGCGAAGAGCGTGAGTAGCTGCGCTGAATGCCATGGGGCAGCCACGAGGGGTGCCACATCGCCTAGCGAGATCACGCGAAGAATCACGGTCCACAACGTCGGCGAGCGTTCTAAATCCCCTATCTAATACCGTTGACCCGTGGAAGATTCCAGCACTTCAACGTGCTGGACTGCGACTGGCTGAGCCGCGACTACGACATATGTCAGCCTGGTCGGTTTCGTCTAAATCAATCAAGTGGGTTCTTTTGTTGGGAAGTTTCATGGACAGAAGTTTGTCTTTGAAGGGGTGATTATTGTCGATCTGCTGTCGAACGGACACATGGGGATGTCAATCCTTGACTTGGAGAGGGAAACCATTGCTGACCTGGGACTTTGCACCCCCTGTTTCTTCGGATAAACCACGAGGGTATCTAAGGTTGGATCACGTTGCAGCAATGCCACAGAAGCTCCCGAGCGATCTCCTCGAGTGTTCTTGAAAGGTTGGATGCTGATGCATACTATACGAAAATCCAAAGTTTAATTGGGGATTCGTGACGAGGTTTCCCCGTCGGGCCCGTTGAGTTCCAAAGTGAAGATAAAGCGCACTGATAGTGATATATACTACATATGTACAGATCGGGGGTACAAAGTATATGTTTGTGACGTGGATTTGAAGTCCGTCGTGGAGCGATACGAAAATAACGAATTAAGCTAATGTTGGCGCATGCTACACTGGTCGACCATTCGGTCGTCACTATTTCGTTCTCACACAAACGCATACACCCTTCGAGAGAAAAGATATCGGTTACAATTGAACCAAAGTAGGCAAGTGCTAGGTAGACAACAATTATTCAACAAAAGTCACAAGATATATCCACTATATGTACCATGAGCATCCACGCATCTAAATAATTAGTTGGAAGCGACTTGGGGGGGAGGGGAGGGAGGGGGTAACTTGAACAAAAGGAGAAAGGGGAAGGTTATCGTCGCTGTCGTCTATGTATATGTCTATGTCTATATTGTCTATGGGCTTTCAAAATGGTAGATATTATACGAAGAAGGGATTGCATAGGCCTGTCCGCAGTGCGAAACAAAACGGAATGAAAGAAGAGTAGGGGTGAATGAAATGAAATGAATCAAGATGAACAGAGCGGGCCCGTAAAAGAAACTGAAGTGTCAATGAGAGGACGTTGGGCACGGGTGATGGAATGAGGTGAGGTTGGGAGGTCAAAACAATGAAGAGCCACGGGCGGCAGCCTCAAACTGGCTGAACCCAGGTAGCTCTACTTTCACTCTCGCATCTGCACTTCCATCCCTCCGCCTCTCCTCCCCATCAACCCTCTCTCCATTCGCAGCATCCTTGCCGACATCCAATCCTAGCGCTTTTAACGGCGGGAGCGTGATTGGTGGGGACCCCGAGCGCGACCCTGGCATCGACATTGACATTGCAGCAAGATGCATCGGTGTGGACACGCCTGAATGAGGTTGGGTTGTCGCATACGTATAAGGGTGGTGCGCTGAGGCAAAGTTGAGTGGCGCGTTATTATTGGACGACGATGAGATGTGGCCGTGGATGGGCGTCATCCCAAAGGCGAGGCGGACAGAGTGGGCAAGATGGTGGTGCGGCCCTCCATTAACATTATTGTGAACGGGAGAGCTGAGGTTAGCACCATGGTCCTGTCCACTATTACCACCATGATCGTAAGAATGAGACGAATTGTGGCGGTGGTGAGGCGTGGATCCAGAAGGATGAGTATCCATCGATGGACGGGACGTTGACCAATGAGGAGGTGAAGGAGGGCGGGAACTCGAGGCACTTGCCGTCCCCCCATTCCCTCCGCGGTGTTGCGCGAAGCTCGCCGGGCTGCTCCCGCCGCTACTTGGGCCGCTAGAAGGCGGTGGGGGTAAGCCCCTCTCATTAACAGACGAGAACATCAGCCCACTGCCGCCATTGCTGTCGCTGCGCCTCTGATGGGGGTGGAGGGGCTTCACCTGGGAGACAGGCGATGGTGCCAACGACGAGGATGTATGCGGAGGGCTACCGTTGCTGGCGCTAGTCTTAGGACGATGGAACAGGGATGACCCCGATGGCACGTCTTCAATGGGGCTCACCACCATTGCATGCCCACTGGTAGGGCCCATATGGGGGGGCGGAAGAAGAACAGGAGAGGGCGCACGGGAAGGGTAGGTGGAGTGGAGGTTCAGGTGGCGGAGAGGCCCAAGGAAAGGGCTCGTTGAAGGTGTGAAGGTGAATTCGGTTGGGCGAAGACCTGAGGCAGGGAAATGTGGCGGAGACTGGGAGTGGTGGTGATGTTGTTGGAGGTGATCGAGATGGGAGGGCTGGTGGGCGGTTTGGAGAGGGTGCGAGTGCCTATGGTGTGGAGAATAGGTGGCCTTAGAGCGCTGCGTTATAACGTTATGAGATTCCGAGTCTGAGCTAATGGGTGAGGGAGAATCTTCATGACCTCGCGCACTAGTTGTTCCATGACTCGTATGGTGTCGGTTGTGTGCCGCGTTTTGGTAGGGATGGCTCCAGGTTGCTGCATGGTGTGCGCCAACCCGATGAGCATCCAAGGGGTGGCCCGAGGAATACGAGTGTAAAGGTAGATGACCCGACGAGTGAGAGTGCGTTAACCCTAGTCCAGTAGGCGGCCTATTGAAGTTTCGGTCGTGATCCACGTTCGCAGATGGTACAACAGAAGTCATGTACCAAGCTGGACCACTTAGCCTCCTCCTGTCCTTCACTACCTTTCCATGTTCCAGCTCCCGCTCCCCGTCGTCGCGCTCATTGGAAAGACCGAAATATGAGTTGTCTCCGACCATGGTGGTTATAGGAGGAATGACTGGGCTGGTTGTTGCGCTCTTGCTAAGCCTCGCCCACCCTTGACCAGGTGGCACTGTCGCCCCAACCCTTGTCTGGAATTCGGCCTTTCGCAGTGCCTCTGCGTGGCGTGCTTCGTATTCTGCACGCCTTAGGGCCTCTTGCTGCTCCAGAGCATGAAGTTCATCCATCGCAAGACTGGAGAGTGTAGTAAATGCCGACGCCGAGGGTGTAGGGTATGCCGAGGGCGGTAGGGACGAGAAACTATTTTTGGCGAGAGGGAGGTGGTGGGGCTGAACAGGATGGGGAAGAATGTGATTTTTTGAAAGAGTGGAGGAAGATAGGCTCCGCCGGGAGAGTGGGACATCATACGACATGAGTGACGTTGGACGGGCATATGATTCACCCTAGGGATACGTTAGTTTGTTTCGATAATGGAAGGATGGAGGACAAACCTCGTCGTCGCTGTTGGCCCTACTTCTCGCTTTTTTCTTGACTCTTAGGCTCCTTTCTTCCCTTCGGACTTTCTCCATGGCGTCATCCTCCCTCAGCTCCTGCTCGGTGTATTCCTCGGCGTCCACCTGCCTGGGCATGTTTTCGCTTCTGCTCCCGCTGACACTCCTGCTCTTGACGCTCCTTCTTGGTGCCTTCTTGCCCGGGGCGGAGGGTAGCGCCCGTGGGTCTGCGTTTTGGGCGGGGTGTTCGTTGTAGTGGTGGTTGCCGTGTATCCTCGAATGGCGAGTCAGCTCGTCTGAGCGGGAAAAGCGTTTTTCACATGAGGGGTAGGTGCAGACAAAGGGCTTCTCGCCGGTGTGTGTACGGATATGGCGTGTCTACCGACGGGTGAGCAAGAGAGACATAGAGACGCAGGGGACATACCTGGTGCTCCAGACGACTGAAGGCTCTTCCACATAGTTGATAAGGGCACTTGTATGGCCTGGGAATGACCTTCTCACTGGGAGGAGGGGCTGGGTGATTGTCATCGACCATGATGATGTCGAAATGGGCGTGTGTGACTTGAAAGGAAGAAGTCAGCATAGTTTTTTCAGAGGGGCAAAAGGTGGTTACAATAGAGATACTTATAACATAGAAAGGCTGAATAGAGACTCTGGAAGGGTCGTGGATGGGTCGTTGTGTTTGTGTCAGAATGACCGGGGAACCACCGAGTGTGACTGGGGAAAGAAGTCAGAACCCACGAAGCTGTCCAAAACAGGCTCCCAAAAAAAGGGCTGCAATCGGTTGGATCCTGATCTGGCTGATGGTGGAAGAGAAACGATTGCTGGTCCGTACACGGCTTCCCCACATCTCTCTCTCAGCTAGAACCGCCGAATCGTGTACAAAAATTATTCTCTTCGCCACCGGCCATGAGTCACGGTCACAGTATTCATAATTTCACCTCGCCGCTCATTTTTTCAACGGATCCAAGCCTCGTCCACGTTGTTCCATGACGAACGTTGACGAACGTGAACCTCACAGGCCAAGCACCGCCCAGACCGTATAGAGGCAACCAGAGGCAACCCAGCCAATGCCAGCCAAGGCTGCCCAGTAATTTCTGTGAATTGCAATGAACCCTCGCCGTTCGGCATTGGGGACCCCGATCGTGTGATTACCCCGCAGCCCAGTCCAGCCAGGGACCAGCCCTTATTTTCCCCTTATCTTGCTCATCCCCGATCTATCAACTAATCGATACTTGGCCCAACTTGGCCCATGTGAAATTTGCGCTTCTAAACTCTTCACAG
>CEMJ01393762.1:12086-30322 GCA_900068955.1 Clitocybe nebularis | reverse complement strand
GAAATCCACAAGAACAGAAAAGAACAAAATACACACAGTACCCAGTAAACGTTGCGTGATCATGGTGCCGCATGATGTATGATGCTGAGTATTCATCGACGACTCATGGCGCCGATCCGACGGTCCATGAGAGTCTCCCGTGGTATTTTTGATTTCTCCGAACTTCTGTCCGTCACTTTCATTGCCGATGTTCGTGCTGCATCATCACATCAGCGTAATTTAGTTCGTGTGTTTTTAATAGCCTATGCGACCTATACGCCTAAACAACGCTGCGGGCCGCCTCAGAATTCTTCGAACGTTTGCGCGACCTGAGACCACGCACCACGCACCACAACAACGAAGGGGGGCAAGGCGGCAAAAATTTGATCCCCAAATTTTTTTTTTCCTTTCAGACTAGAATTGACACAGTTCCGACATTCTCGACCCATCAGTCAACATCACACCAGATCACCTAACTTGTCGCGCCGACATGGGATTTCCACGGGATTGATTGTTATCTTTACCCGAAAATTCGACAGGGACTTTTGTCACTCTCCGAAGTTGGAGCTCTAATTAGGTATCGTACATGGTGCCTCTCGATGTCAACGCCCGATGCCTAACCCAGCGGCGCCCTCGACCTTGTTTAATTCCACCTCGAGGATCTAGACCCTACCCCAAGAATCTCTAACACCCATCGTACTGCGCGCCCCCTGTTACTAACTTACCCCAGCCCATCGGTGTTTACTTTTTGGGCCATGGAACGTCACGACTATCGTGATCCTTGGTCTGTTCGCCTTGGAAACGAAGGGCGGCTACGGGCGCCCTACGTGAGGTTTGTTCAGCGCGAGCGTTTGAAGAGAATTTTTACCTTGGTAACGGATTATCAGCATACATACTTCCCCAATATGTACATGAAGTGGCCTCCTCAATGATCAGATGTGGGGCACTCAGATACGTACGCCACCCTCGGACTCTTGATTCTCTCAATCCAACCCCACTTTCTTGATGGTGGTCGAACTACATCACGGAGCACTAGAGCCACCTGGAACAACCTTCGGAATTTAATTCCGCCACCGGCGATTGTCACAACTGTGACTTGTGTTTGCAAGAGGATCAACCCCGCTTCACCGACATGTATGCACAGCATCAACATATCTACATACTACCGCCCGTCTAATTCAGGAGACAGCGCTTGTAGCATGTGTTAACGTGATGCAGAGTTCACACGTACAATCCTACAAGTACCCACTTACGTCTCTTCTCAGGTCTCGAAGGCCCTGCCTTGTCTACTGTCTACACAAATAGACCCGTCGGGGCGGGCTCTGATCACCCCCAACGTCTCTATGTAACCCTGGACACACGACCAACTTCTTCCCAGCCCTTTCATCGAGCTTTACCCATGAGGTATGTTGAGCCTAACTCGGTACCCGAAAAATGGAAGGCATGTTCAATGTGTTGGCCATCAGCGACATGCCCGACGCCTTCTAATATACGGACATCTCCTGGTTCACACTAGTTTCTCCTGCTCTAACATCCCTGTACGCACGAATGTACCAATGGACTTTCGGCAATTTACGACAAAGTTTCGCCTGATTCAATCCATCTATCTTACGGCAATCACTTCCCCTACATTTTTATCTCGCGGCTTCGTCAAACCCATGAGCCCTGCGCATATTCCCCCGAGTTTGCCCTTCTCCTACATATAATTATAAAGCGTTGCAGTTGGCACACGACATAAGCGTGACATATCTTACAGCCCTATCTGTAGTACCCTGACCTTGCCACGACAAGACGCTCTTGTGACTCTGTTGTCGTGGCCAATACAGTAAATAGACTGTATTAGCCTAACAGAACGCTTAAGAAAATGTCTTGGAGTCTGATTGAGCGGCGAGCGGTACAACCTCGGGCGATGAGATCTCGGAGTCCTGGGAGATCGAGTAATAGGTCGAATAAGCCCATTGTCCCCCAAATACGACCTTTAGGTGCATGACCTCGGTTGGGTGCGCCCATCCTCAGACTTGAATCAGAGAGACTCGGAGCCATATTAAGCTACAAACGGGATAACACAGAAGCACCGAGATCGTCCCAGGACACGGGTGGTATAGCAGGTTAAGGTGAGAAGATGCAGTAGAATGTGCGGATTTGCACGATTGGTACGTCAGATCTGATCCGGAGATAACGAGGGGGGAAGTCCTTTTGGCTCCTGTCTTGAGACGTCAACGATTTCGATCGTGAGCCTGGAGAAACTTTGGGCATTCCCAAGTCGCACAGACCCCCAATTCCACCATCGTGCGTCATGTACTCATCAGTTTCCCAGCCTTACATTTTTCTTCTCTGAATTGTCCAAGGTTTTGCCGTGTTGATGTACATTGGATGATATCGGCACGGTTTTGATAATTGCCTTCGCTTCCGTCGAGGGCGCGTGGATCATAACAATATTGAAAGAGTGATGGCTGGGTCAACATGAAAATAGCAAGGGATTATTGACCGACATTGCCCCTGAACATCAAACCTAAACACTACAAAACACCATCAGTCCAAGTTTCAACACTGCCCAGGCCCCACATATGGCTAGCCCTTTCAGCCTGAAATTTGAAAGCTGGGTGCACCGCCGAACACTGATCGATGATCGCTCGTGTATCAAGCAACTTGTAACCAAAACATAATTATGTGTTGTTTATTACATTTAATCCTGTTCAAACCTATCCATAAGTCCTGTTTGAACCGCACCCTGAACGTGATGACCTGGATAGATCAGTTGACATCGGAGATGACCAATGGGTGGGGAATTGGACGTACACGCCCCATATTCTGATCACCTCAAGTCCAACCGCCCTCATGGATCACTCTTCGTAATGACTGCAGCCTCTCTCCAGCCCCCTCGAGCACCCCCCGATCACTTGCGCTTGCAGAGTTTCCAAATTCTCTCACGACTTCGGCTGATCTACGAATTTCGGCCCTGGTTGGAGTGCACCAAGTATCACGTCCGTCGGCCACATCATACGCCCTTGGAACTCTTATGGGACTGCTTTTCCTTTGGTGCGCCTCTGGGAACGCTATTGAGCCTCCTTGGGTCACCCTCGCCATCCCACCTCAGTGTACATGTCGACAGTTTTGATTTTGGAATTGGAATTGTTGGGAGAGAGGAGCACTTCAAGAGCGTCATTTCACGCGTTCAGACACTCGAGATACAGGGCCGGCTCCCGTATGGTGAGGTTCTTAGGTGTGAAGATTTTTTGAGTGGGACCAATTCTGCGTTCACAAAGGTAGGTTCCAATCTGTCGTTGAGTTTTGTTGTTACTTCTAACACGTATACAAAAGGTTCTCCGAACTGTTTACCGTGTTCTTGTTGCTTTGCAAGAGACATATCCTGGGTTGTTTGTTGTTCTATGTAAATCTGCCGAAACCCGACAGGATCTTCTGCAGAAATTATTGACCACTGAGGCTGAGCATGTATCCCTCCTTAGAACGGTGGCTGTGCGTACACCATTGTACAATCCGACGTGTGCTATATTGCTAATTGATACTATAGGATGCTACCATATCGCTATCTGAGGGCTTGCCAGTAATGGAGCCCTGTCTAGAATGCTTCCTAGTTAATCGTGCCCGCCTCATTCAATATCACGATAGCCTTTTTTCATCTATCAAGGGAATCGTTTCCCAGACTGTTGCAGAGCAGTGGACCCGTATCTTTGCTTTTGATGTTCGTCCTTTCGGTACTTCTGTGAGGAGCGGCTCTAATAAATGTGCTCGTAGGATGATGTGGCTCGTACGAAGATATTTAGCGGGTATAGGTCAATATGTGTCAATTATTTGGGCCTAATGGAATTTCTACAGGCGGGGGATTTTGATGTAAGCATGATAATACCATACTACGTGCTTCAGAGCCTCACATACCTTTTCTAGCCCTCTCTACATCATCATGCTCAGATATTGATCGAGCATTTTTCTGTGCTTCTTTCTAGAATTTCAGAATACTGCGTTATTCTGCAGGTTCGCCTTTTCCGTTTTATTGATCTAAAGAGAATATTAACCCTCTCCTGAAGGATATCCTGGATAGGACACTCCCTACAGACACCCAACTATACAATTCCCTCTGTGAGGCGGTATTCAGAATGCACGATGTATCTGAAACCATGGATGAAGTCGGCTCCCAACTTCGTACAATTCGGTCTGTCAGGATATTAAAAAATCGGGCTTTTATCTGGCATGCCCCAGATCCTGATGACATGGGTGTTATTCTTCTGGATGATTGCATCATAGTAGATCCTAGGAAGGGAATACAATATTCTGTGTTCCTCTTTGAGACACTTCTTCTATGTTGTCGGGAAGGGTTTCAAGTTCACTCCCGACAGCCTGATGAGCGGCAGCCCTCGTACCCCATTAAACCATGGGAAATTGGCCCAGCCTTGAAGCGAACCACGACGTTAGACATCGTACATGCGATACCAACACCCGCACTGGAGAATGTGGTCTGTCCGGATACAGGTACCTCGCATTTTTATTGTTCCCTTCCTTTGGCTTATTTGATGCTGGAAAGGATCAATGGAAATAGATTGGATCGATAAAGATGGCACCTTTCGAACTCTCAATTTCTTTTCAATGACACCCCAGCAATGGAATCAGTGGTTATTGTCTCTACAACCTTTTGTGCCACCCATATTACAACCTCTCCAAACACAATGGGGCGTACCCACTGAGGAGGGAGATGAAATTCTATCAGGTATTGAACTTATTAATCTCTTTGGAGCATCGTAATCAAATTTACTACAGAAGACGAAGCCCCAGACGGCAGACGACTGACGCACGCAAAATCTTGGAGCGTCATTGGCCGGAAAGGGCCTCACTCTGAATCATCATCTATGATAAATCAGTCAAATGATGATGACGACACCTTCCTTTCTAGCCCGGGTCTGCTACTTACCCTCTTCCATAACCCAGTCGATGGTAGACGCAGCCCATCACCATTCCCGGGGGAGAGAAATAGACTTCCAAGTCCTATGAAGACGTGTACCGATTTAGGTGTGGAGGATGTTTAAGTTCGACTTCCCTATGATTAATTCCTTCAACGTACAGAGTCTGTTTCCTCATCCCTGCCTGATCTTACTGGCAGAATTACAAGGGAAGGTCGTTATCCTTCTGCACATGGTGGCTTTTCCGATGTGTGGAAGGGCATCTGGCATGATGGAATTAACGAGCAACACGTGAGTACTGAAAGTCCATTTATTCCACATGTCGTAACCCATATTATAGGTGGCAGTGAAAGTGCTCAGATCAAATATGGGAGATCCGGAAATGGAAGAAAAGATGAGCCGAGTAAGCTTTCATTTGAAGGTTACAATCAGTGGTTTATCTTTACTTTCTCAGCGACTGCGGCGTGAACTTGAAGTTTGGAAACAGCTCAACCATCCGAATGTTTTAGAACTTTATGGGATTGCTTCTGACTTCGGACACTATAGTTCGATGGTTTGCCCATGGATGGAAAATGGAAGTCTTTGCAAATATATGGAGAGATGTGGGGATATTATGTCTATGGCAGATAGGTTGAAATTTGTAAGTTTCGATCATCGGTTGAAGTTTGTGTCGTTAAAATTTTTTTATTTTTAGCTATGTGAAGTGGCAGATGGATTGGCGTATCGTACGTTCTGTCATATGACAATCGAAACCCTCTGATATATTGTTTTCGCAGTGCACTCGCGTTCTATTGTTCATGGCGACTTGACGGGAGTAAGTCACCTGTAGCATGAAGCCTGCTCTCCTCTAATAATTTATGTTTAGTCTAATATCCTAATCACTAACGAAGGAAAGGCATGTCTGTGTGATTTTGGCCTCTCGAGCATTATTATCGAACTGCAAGGCACTTCGTATTTCACATCTACTATTGGTGGCGCTGTACGTTGGGCTGATGCCCTCTTTTACCGAATCAATCCCGAAGAAGGCCAGGGCAAGTCTAAGGTCGGAACATGGAGTGACATATACTCCTGTGGTAGTGTCATGCTCGAGGTACGTAGCACTCAGGAGACTGTCTGAATGTGGAATCGAACGAACTGACGGTGTTTATCAGGTTTTGTCGGGTCGGGTTCCTTACCACTACGTCCGGACTGATGCACAGGTCGTCATCGAGTTGCATAAAGGCATCAAGCCTCGCAGACCTGCTCAGTCTTTTGTGACCGACTCACAATGGTCCCTTATCAAATCTTGCTGGGCAGATGATATTGATCAAAGACCCGACATTGAGGGTTTCTTAAGGTCAATTCGGGTGCTCCACGAAGAGGTTGTTCACCTCCACTGATGATTTACGCAAGTGGGCCTCAACAACACATTATCACACTCCATATTTATTTTCACATGTAGTATTATACAAAATGTATCACACGCATGGACAGACAAGGTTATGGTGCGGCAGACTCCATGTCTAGATGTCTATGACTTGAGCATAGCCAGACAAGTACATAAATAAAGTTTGTGGGTACGATGGGTGGAGTAGGAGCAGAAGTGATCGTGTCAAACAGATCTACTAATGAGGACAAGTCGGACTGGTTCTATGAACATTTTAATCTAGATCAAATAGGAGGGGACGTGATGGTGGGGACGGGGGCTCCTGTGGCGGGAGCTCCTGTTGAACTTTGCACGCAAGTACAAAATGGGCAGCTCGTCCCACTAGATGTTAGAGTCTGGATTTGACCAGTGGGACACTGGGCACAAGAGAACGTCGGACAAGGGCTCGTAGGACTGGATGTTGGTCCGACACATGCACAGGCAGAGCAAGTTCCACTTGGTGTAAAAGTTTGGGTTTGGCCCGTGGGACACCCTGCACAAGTAAAAACAGGACATCCCCCTGTGGGGACAGTTACCACTGGGATGGTCGTAGTTGGACCAACACAAGCACAGCTGGGACAATTCGTTCCACTAGAAGTAAAAGTCTGCGTCTGACCTGTGGGGCATTGGGCACACGAGAGCGTGGGACAATTGGCTGCGGGAGGGGGGACGGTGGTTGGCCCAACGCAAGCGCAGCTAGGACAACTCGTYCCGCTCGATGTAAGAGTCTGCGTCTGGCCTGTAGGGCATCGAGCGCAGGAGAACGTAGGGCAGCCGCCTGCAGGAGGAGTCACTACTGGAACAGTCGTTGGGCCGACGCAAGCACAGCTAGGGCAGCTGGTTCCGCTCGATGTCAGAGTCTGTGTCTGGCCTGTAGGGCATTGAGCGCAAGAGAACGTGGGACAACCGCCTGCGGGAGGGGTCACTACTGGGACGGTCGTTGGGCCGACGCAAGCACAGCTAGGGCAACTAGTCCCGCTCGATGTGAGAGTCCGTGTCTGGCCTGTAGGGCATTGGGCACAGGAGAACGTGGGACAACCGCCTGCGGGAGGAGTCACTACTGGAACGGTCGTTGGGCCGACGCAGGCGCAGGCAGAGCAAGTACCGCTTGGCGTAAAGGTCTGTGTTTGACCCGTGGGGCACCCTGCGCACGTAAATACAGGACATCCAGGTGTGGGTACGGTCAACGTTGGAATGGTCGATGTCGGGCCGATACAAGCGCAGCCAGAACATGTGCCGCTCGGCGTGAAAGTCTGCGTTTGGCCCGTAGGGCAACTCGCACATGATAGTGTAGGACATCCACGCGGGGGGGCCGTCGTTGTGCCAATGCAGGCACATCCGGGGCAGCTTGTACCGGAAGATGTTAGGGTTTGCGTCGATCCTGATGGACATTGGGCGCAAGAGAACGTGGGGCACGACGGTGGTGGAGTTGATGGCCGACATTGACTGTAATCTTCGAGGTTCGCAAATTAGTTATAACGTTGGTATTGTACTATTAGTGATCTTACAATCGTTAACATATACACATTGCGACCTATCGGGGCTGATGAGAAAGTTTTTCTGGCAAGAAATAATGACTATTACATACTTTTGTACGCAAATCTTCGACCCGGTGTAGCCAATGCCGCCACCTTATGTAACGTTATACCACTGGATGCACTGATATAAAAGGGATGCGCTCACACTGCCCCCACAGGGGGATAGAATTGTCGACCGCGGCTGTAGAATTGATGTGAGGATAATCAACAGTCAAAGCTTGAATATTTTCTTCAGATACGCTTCAAGGGCAAAGAGTGCATTTACTGACTTTCTCCGAGGTCGGGGAGATGCGCTTTCACCTATGTCGTAAGCTTAATGAAAATATAAGACATAGCGCACGCGTACGTTGTTCAGAGCTGGGACGAGTTTTGCATTCTCTTGCGGTGACGATAGTCAAAGCGCACAAAAATACGGAAAATGAGAGCCGCATCCTGGTGAATTGATCTTGATTCCTTTCAGCTCGATAGAGACGGCAACTTTATATCTCGCGTGCGCCAAACACACCATGAATTCTCACGCGGGGATTTTCACCGGTACTTGTATAATACATGTACCATGCACGGGGGTAATGTTCCTAGGTCCATTAGGGCGACGAAACCAGGAATGAAGATCAGTATCAACCACCATCACCGGCCGCAGAAACCTGATGATAATTTGCCGCCACTACAGATGAACCGTCAGACAGCAATACGCGTTTAGTGAATAAGTGGTAGCCCTTGCGTCTCGGTGGGTAGCTGGAGGATTATTTACGCAAGGCTTGGGTGCTTAGGTCAGATGGACGGAAAGTGATCGAACCATGGGGAAGGCTGGGGAAAGCCTCGGAAAGGTACGCAATGGTCAAGCCCGAATATCAATTTCCGACATCTTTGGAGAGAATTGTGATCCAATAAGAACCCCACTGGGGTGCTGCGGTTTCCGTGGTGTCGGCAATGAGAAGTGTCAAGGCAACAGAGAAAGCGCGGACCGGTGGCGGTATCACAAAGTGCAGTCCTTCCTTCGAACCTGCGAGCACTTGAACGACCTGAAAGCCGACGAAAACACAGCCTGAATCTGATCGCACTGTCTCAGTCTAATTGTCAGCATCCCATCTTGCACCGGTTGTCACGGTGCCGTTAGACGTACCCGAGCCATAGACAACTACATATTTACAGGGCTAACGCGGCGCCTACTTGTATTGTAGAAATCGCTGAAAGCATTAATTGTCTTATATCTGTATATATGTTCAAAGGGGTGGAATGAATCGATCGTTTTTTGTACAAAATGTATTACGACGTACGTAGGGGAACCCAGGCCCTAACCGAGGTTACAACACGGAGCACACCGCGATAGTCCGCCTTGCCCACACTTCCTCCTCACACGCCGGACATTTTGCTTGGTGAGGGCTTCTTTGCGGCCTCCGATTCTCTCAAGTTGGTCTCCCCATGTGATACAACCTTGCGTGATGTATTTAATCCGTCACACAGATCTGTTGAAATTAACCATTTTGTTGTTGGGACGATCACCCTTGACTCTGGAATTTTGAACGAAGCAGAATCGCAGTACCGAATCCCGTTCCTGAACGCTAAAGACACAAACAGATGAATTAGTCAGCATCCCCTAACTACGTCCACATGGTGTCTAAAACTTTTTTGGCCCGCACTAATTCCAGTCTGTACAAAGCAGAGCGGTCTATGAAAAACAACAAAACTGAGAGAATAGCATATGCAATACAATGAGGAATAGTGCATGGTGTACCGTAAATGTGAGATGGATAGAATAAATTAGTTGCCTGTCATTTGTTCATGTCGGCAAGGAGCGTCTAGTAACTGAGTTCGAGAATAATTTATAGCTTGCGGACAGTCAGGATTGCCACACGGCCATCCTGAGCAATACCGTGATTAACTCCTGTACCAAATACTTCAGCTTTCAGATTAACGGAGTCAAGTGAGAAATAGGACCTTTCTTTCCTGGGGCAAGGAGGTCGGTCCGCCATTCGAGGTCTGCCTTCCACCACCTCCCCTTCCACCTTGTTCCTGCAATTGCACGTTCCACAAGCCAATCGCGCCCTGAAATAAGTGATATGTTTGTAACATCTGTTAACGATGGGACATGTGCGTACCTAGGTTATAGCCATTGGGAACGATTTTATGATGTTTACTTGAGTCCTGTGAAGATACTCCTTGACATCGGGGCGAAACTTTTGATGCGATGGAGACAAACCTCTTCCTTTGAAACGCTGCGATAGAGGGATGAGGAGTCAATTGAACTGGAATTGAACTATCATTGATGGTGGAAAGATAGGAACGTACCCTAAAAACCAGGCACCGCTGTTAGCCTCTGTCCCGTTCTGCTTCCACGCTCTGAAATGGTTTCCCCCTAAAGTCCTATGTAATTCATACCGGAACGTGAGAAAGAAGTGCCGACAAAAGATACCGACCTGTAAGACTCTCCCAACATGTACCCCACACGGGGAAGTAGTGCTGGCGGAAGAGGAACTGTTCGATCTTTCGACCATCACCGTCGCCTAGATCGGCATCGTGGAGCTGTCCATAATGAAGGCCAAGACATTCTTCAGAAAATCCAATGGACCTGGCTAGCCGTCAGAAAAAAGAAAGCTTTGGCGAATGGTTCTAGAGCCTACTTTGAATAGTCACTAAAGCCGTAATCTGTCAGGACGTAAGGATCTGAGAGTCCTGAGATGATAACATTGAGAGGTTCTCCGTATTTTGGCGTTGTAAACTTGATAAGTCACATAATCAGTAGGATGATCGTGTGCGGTGGTAGTACTAATTACATCCAGGAACCGCCCTCCATTCAATCGTGGGTCGAGCCACCCCAATAGAGTCTCCTCTTCATGATGTCCGTTGAGAACTGCCTGCTCTGGATGTGAAAAGCTGACAGGAGAAGCAAGGGCGTATACAGTGAAGAGGAGGAGGATAATGGAGGACATTGGTAGGTGAACAACCCGCGTTTGATGGTCGGAGCACCTGGGCCTTGTGGCTCCGGCGCGGAGGAAACCAGTTTTGTTGTGATCACCTTCATTTTTGATGGCAACCTTGATCGGGGCTGTTATGTGATGATATGTGACATCCCCAGGAAGCGTGACGCCAAACTGCAACGACTGTACGACTTTCAATTCTTTCTCTTTTCTAGGATCCATGGCTGCGCCTCTTCCAGAACCATCTCCAGCACCCGTCAACGACATTCACCACTTTCTTAGTCACGATGCAGACGATGACGATGCAGATACAGCCTCCCAGCGCTCTATTTCGCTTTCATCACCCACCGACTCGCCACGACATTCAGCTCTCAATGATCTGTCACGACAGGCTGGCTATCGCGACTCGGGATCCTTCTCGAAGCGTGAATCACACCCATATACCGCTGATACGGACTTTGGCTCAGAAGCCGACACCAATAGCATGTTCAACCATGGAATCGGGCTCTCGGAAACCCCCAGCACATCTGCAGCACCGTCCATCTATGGCGATTCCAAAGAACTAGATACCAACCCTCTGCCAACATACCCCCCTCAGATTCATAGTGGAAATGATAGAGTTTCTGTCTCATCCTTTGCTTCTGGATCTTCACGAAAAACTCGCCCAGAATCCCTGCTCGTCACTTTACCCAACGGCCCACTTATTCTTGGTATTGCGCTGGTCGACTTTAACCATCTGGTACTTTTGAGTTCCTCCATACATGCCCCTGTTTATGGATGTTAATACATAAAGGAATAATAGATTGGGCCTCGCATTGAATACTCCACGGGGGATATAATGGAGGACGAAGAGGTGGCAAAAATACTTCCTTTTCTTGCACTTCCAGACGGCGCTCATTTGGTGTGTGTTACTTTTAGTATGTTAGGCGTGGAAATCAATTCTACAAATACAGAGTTCCGAAGACTATTCATATTTCCACCTCGTGCCTCCTGGCCCCAACCCAACAACCGTATTCGGAATATCGTGAGATGAAATGTCCTTGAGCATTTTCCAAATATCTCATCAAGTCTTCCGGTTAGGTGTAATCAGCAAATAGCTGCTTCAGCTCTTCTTGTCAAAGGGGCAGATGTTACGCGTTCTACCGTACAAAAGGCCGTCGTCGTTCTGGCATCAAAACCGGTTTTTGGTCCAATACGGTTCGTTCTTCCCCTTTCTATTCCTACAACGTATGTTCAAAATATACAGAGCAAAGCTCGGTGTTGTCACGACCGCACTCTTTAACCAGCGGTATTGACAAGTTTATCTTATAATAATAAGTGCCACAGTCTTGAGACCGCTTATTAGGGACTTTACGGATGCTAGTATCCTTGATGACTTTGGATCATCACTAGAACTTTCCTTACGGGGACAACTCACAGAAAGTGGCCTTTACATGGGTAGGTTGTAAAAGCTTCTTGCATTCTTTTATGGCTTACAACCTTTAATTGGCAGGTACAAGTTTGTATGTATCTTGCGAGCACTTCTCCACGCCAAATTAAAACGTCTTCCATAGGAGAGAACTAGTTCATACATTCCGACAAAAAACCTTGATCCTTGTGAAAGCATTGATGCTCCAGAAGAGAGTAAATACCAATTTTAATTTGTGCAGAATTCTAGCTCAAGTTATTCTAGATTATGTTTTACGGCCATCCAGTCGAGCGTTTATGCACGTACCAATATTCTCTCGTATCCCTATTACCCGGTCTGCCCATTCCACCTGCCCACTCAAAACAGTCCTAAGATGATGTATAGGCCTTCTGCAGACGCTAGACGATTGTGGATCGCCCCCTTTAGCTTCTCGGGCGCCAACTCTTTCGCGTCCGACGTCATTGCGTACATCGGATCATAAGAGCATGATGGCGTACATGGGTTTGCCCCTCGATATCTTCGGAAAGGTCCTTCCAGTTCTCGACATCAATTCTGAATGATATCCTGATGTCCTTAAAAGGATGCATTTTTCCAGCCCTACATTCCATTACAGCAGCTTGAAGTGTTGCACGAGACCAACAGCTGGCTATGTGGAAGCACAAACTCCCTTGTCACTCAACAAAAAGAAATCGATCTCCTTGTCAATGTTCGTAGCGCGGACATCGTTCTTCGCGTCTTGGCTGATCACCTGAACTACTAGATAGAAACAGGCGTATTCGAGTTCCGGGATCCAAAATTGGAACGTTCGGCTGGGCTAACGGCCGCTGACAGGAAATGGATGGACGATATCGTAACGGATGTCAATGAGGGATGGAACGACGAGGACCCCACACACACTATGCAGTATGCTTTTGTTTATTTCTACCGATTCTTTTTCTGAGTTGAAAGTGAAATAAGGTTCAAGGGCAGCGATGATTACTTGAGAACCAAGGTGCGCTTACTACATCTCATCACGCATCATGATTGAATGATGGAACTGGTGTCCTAGTTTGAAGAATATGTTTCTGCTGCACTCTCATCCGTCAAGTACGGAGACTTCATTGCCAAAGGCGAGGGAAGCGGTGTCTTGATAACAGGAGGATCTGGTTCGTTGACATAACCTGAGCTGAGACCACATGCTGACGCATATAGCTACAGGAGGAGATTCAAATTCAGCAGAAGATTTTAATCCACTGTGGATATCCGAGTTCAAAAAGACCAACGCTTACGAAGTTTGGGAAAGGATCACAGACCCGCTCCTGTTTGATATCGTCGAACCGCGGTGCGTGAAAGATAATCCTACGTTTATAATATCACTGAACTTCATTGGCCAGGCACCCATGTAACGAGAAGCCGTCCGTCGTTGCTGATATTGGTCTACGCCTCCAAGAGGGAATACAAGACTTGAAGTTGGAGCAACAGCTCGCTCCTGCTCGCGAAGTCGTGGCAAGAACATTCACAGCAGGCTCTACCAACTTCTTCAAGGCCGTCGAAGGCGTTCGCGGCCGTTGGGCACAACGTGCTGATAATGCCTCAAACGAAGCATCCAACTCTCGCTCAAGTACGCCTGTGGAAGTCTCAAAGTCAGATTTAGATAGTCCCGAACTCCCCTCTGTATCACCCACAGCTACTTCTGGTATCCGTCCCTTCACACTCTCGAAGACGCCCTCCATGGATTCATCGTCATCAATCGCATCCGCGCCTGCAGCTAGTCCAGCAAGGCCGAGCATGTCTACATGGGGCGCAGGAATTGGGTCATTTTTGAGCACACGGGCTCCCAGATTTTCTCTTGCGCGGCAAAGATCGGAAGACGCGGCAACGGAGCCCAACCTAACAACTCCAGCCTCCAAACCACCGCCACCACCAGTAGCGGTGGTGAACTCGGACACGAAGCTGAACGAACCGCTGACGCCGCATACTGTGGTGACTCCTGTTATCAATGTCACATCGCCTGGTGGGACGACGCCTGGGATCTTCCCATCCACTTTACCTAGTACTGCTGCGACTGCTGAACCGCCAAAGGACCGTAGTCTCCCTGCGAATGATATACATTCTAAGAGCAAGGAGGACCACCCAGAACCAAAACCCAGTGCACCTCTAATAAACGATGCGCATATAACGGATGTTTTAAAGGAGGGCCCGAGCTCAACAGACGAAACACATCCTAAAGACGACCCAAGGGTGGATCTGCGCTCAACAAGAGACGGTGTGCGCTCAAAGGATGACCCTCATGCAAAGCATGCCCCACACATGCACGACTCTGATACAGAGGAGGAAGACGCATATACCGGGATGGCGCTGTGATTAATGCTATTTCGTCACATAACGGACGATCCTCGTACGGCTTGCTAGGTACGAGTCACAATATAGAGTATAAGATGCATAATTTTTTGTACGAGTACTTCATAAAGCATGATCATAGCATGGTTATTCAATTCAACGCACATCATTTTCAACCATATTTAGCGAGATTAGGTTTTGTAGTCAGGTCGACCATGGGTGGCTGGCTCACTATACGCTCTGCTTAGGACTCGAAAAAACTAAGGCAATCTACGTCTAGTTATACCCCACCTTCCGGCAGTAGAGATAGGTCTTGTGTTAAGTGACTCTCACTACCATTTTACCAAACTTTGCATCCACGATAATTCTGACATTCTCTCTGGCCAGAGCAGCTTCACTAATCTCTTTCAAAACTAACCGTTTCTTAAAGTCGCAGACCCCCGGGTCATCGTGGGCTTTCGGGAAGAAAACCACAGCACAAGCTGTCAACTCCGAGGGAGCAGGAAGTCCCATCAGCAATATAGCATTGCATGCGTATGTCGTGATATAGCCATTTTCTACCGCATCTGGTCCTAGCCACAGGTCCGAAAGTTTATATATCCGATGATTCGACAAGTCTCTAATGTACCACTCAGCCTCAGCATCAATAGTTATGGTTGGGAAGTATGCCAGCGCGTATTTTGCCACGAGGCCGGAGGGCGTACAAGAAGCATCATGCGTGCCAAAGACCTGATTTCTGTGAAAGCCCCGCATCAGCGACTTTGGGGCCCAGCGGAACCCTGGCTGAGACATCTTCATACCAGGGATGAAGAGGATGCTAGAGGGGAGTGAGCGAAGCCTTAGCAAGAGCCCTTGCATGCGCTCTTCTGGCGGGAGATTTACTAGTTCAAGGGCATCAACATCTAACAACCCTGATATAGCCAGAGTCTCGTCACTAGGTCTGCTTGAGGTGCGCCAGCGGAGCGCTTGTGCGACATCGCCAAAGCGTAGATCAGACTTTTTCTGTGTGCGCAGTGAGCGGTGCTTTGTGAGGCGGAAAACCTCGGCAGCAAGGCAGGATAACACTGTGTTGAAGTGTTCTTCGCCCACTGGTAACAAGTCTTCTAGTGTTCGCAATCCGTCTGAAAACTCGAATACCAGTTTCTGCGCCAATATGCCCTCTTGGAGAGTCCAAAGACGCTGCATCCATCCAGAGGACATCACTCCCAGCAGCTTTTCTTCCCGTGAGGCGGAGCAAGAGATTGAACGGATACCAGAATCGAGCACTAGGACCGCAGTGGCTTCCTTATAAGTCTGCGCCATAAGGCCTATCGCTCGTTTCCTCATGTCCTGAATCGCAGGAACGCAGAGTGCGTCCATCCAGAACCCGCCGCCAGGGAGGAGACCCTCGATTACCGTCGCAAGTCTCCTGATTTGGCATGACGGCAATCCCGCTTCAGTGGTGCTTCCCAGACCATCAGCCCAGACGTGCGATATTGCCACGTACGACGTATTGGACGAGTCGCTGGATTCCAGTGTATCGGCTTGAAGGCACCTGAGAACCGGGACTTTCCCAGCCTCCAATGCGCCCACAATATCTCCCAATGCCGGCCCGTAAGCCTCACAGCGACACGAATCTATGATATGTTGCGGTTTGTAGCTATTGACATCCAGCGTGTTTATGACACACGCCTTCGGGTTGCATTTTCTGTGTCCATCTACCGACTCCCTCCCGTGGGGCCTGTGCACGCTGGCATATCCTAGAGTGCAAACCCTCTCTCCCAATATCTCGACTGCGAACGGACACCATCCGGTCGCAACCATGTCTGCCTTTTGTTGCTTGGCCAGGATTAAGACAAACGTGGCAGATAGTCCGCGGGGGACAACATCTATAGGAAAGGCTTTGCTTGAGATCGTCAGTGCTTCTATGATAGAGCCAATCAAAATCATGACTTGTGCCTGCTCATGCAATTCTAGACCAGCCTGACGAAAAACACTGTGATGGGGGTCCACGGTCTCCTGCATGAGCAGGAGTCGAGCCTGCGAGAACGTCAACTGGATCCGATGTGCCCATTCCCTACTTGCATTCTTACTGTCCTGGTCCGGGAGGAGCTGCAGTTTCCGGATCTGACTCCTCCAGCGTTGGAGAAGCCGTGGCAGGTGAGTGTCGGTCACAACTTGCTGGCGGCTGCTCTTGTCGATGTCGAGCAGCTCGCTCTCGGTTATTTTAAACTCCATCACTGCCTCTAGCAACCCAAACGTCAGGAGACTCTGGAGAGCTGCGGCTTCCTCCTGCTTCGTCAAGGGTTTAGTTCGTCTCTTGCTGTACTCGTCGAAGGGGAGGAGATTATGCCCATCATGTTCTCCACCTAGCCATATTGTGTTTTGGAAGAGGAACCTTTTATTTTCCGGTAAGAGTGGTGGGTTGCTCGAGGTTATCATCTCGGGGATAGGATTTCTGCTATATACTACAAAGTGGTCCAACTGGAGATTTCTATGTCGGTGGTAAACATGTCTTTGGTCAGTTCAAGTATACCAATCCTATATACTGTCAAAGCACCTTGCTAGAGCCCTAATGGTCACTCACACACAAGAGGGATACAGGGAACCTGCTAAATTGAGGTATAGACACGAAGCGATATCATGATAGCCAGTGTTCCCATGCCTGATCTGGTCAGCTGGATATGGCCACTGGCGCCTTTGATCGCTTTGATATAGATAGACACCACTTCCCCAAACATAGAGCCGCCTAACACTACTCTGGAACATTGTGGTCCCAATACGAGTCTTGAAGTCCTGGGAGTATTGAAAATAGATCCTCAAATTCTAAGGTGCCTCAAGCTACGGTCGGACATCTTCAAGAATCACAAATCTACAAAGCCAAGTACATAAACAAGTAAATGGACAAGACTTTACTATCTCCAGTTTTAGCATACCAATATGGGTGCTTCCATCTCGGCTCAATAATATCTAAGAATGGACGAAAACTATGTCAGTCGCTAGATTAAAGGAGCAGACTGAGTAGATTGTACTACCACCACCTTCTCGAAGTCCAGGAACCGCACTTGTCATTTGTGCATCAGTCAATAGTGAAGAAATATTTCTAAATGCTTCAAGAGTCTAACAGGCTAGACTCCCCACATATGGTATATGTGCTTCAGCCTAAACAAGTTATTGCAATGGAGCTCTTGTTGCACTTCTATATCTCCCTCAATATCGACAATGCCATGTCATTATCTTCGAGTTTAGCATGCCAAGGAAAACGCTTCGATTTCAGCTCAACAATTCCTATGAATAGGCAAGAATAGGCAAGAATAACATCAGCCGTGGGAATTGACCAAGTAAATTATACTCCTACCATCTTTCCAAAATTGTCCAGTAACCGCGCTGGACATTTGTGATACAGTCAATTGTGAAGAGATAGTCCTGAATGCTTCAAGAGTCTGACACGCCGTCAGTCGTGCATGGTGATCTTCTGTCACCAGCGAGTCAAAGAATGATCCAAGTTCGGGAATAATATCCTCGATGTGCTGAGAGGTTGTAAGCCAATGATCCATGGTCGTTGAACGGTCACTTACCCGAACCCACCGCTGTAGAATAACCCTGACATATAGCATATCCACTTCAAACGCATTCACATCTTGACCTAAAGGGTGGGGAATATGTCGTATACGAAAATTGAGTGATTTTGGGTCTGGGACATTCGCAGTTTCCGAGTCCAAAGCCATATCATATGGGAAGATCATCGACATGCCAAAGTCGTAGAGTGCATATTGG
>CEMJ01393762.1:0-12036 GCA_900068955.1 Clitocybe nebularis | reverse complement strand
GTCCATGTGTGCGATACGATTCTCGTGGAGAAAAACAAAGCTCTACAAAATGTGTGAATATCAGAGTATTTCAACTTTTAGTGACCTGCCTCTAAAACGATATCGGTAAAGTGAATTAATTCAGCCACGGTGCTAAACTCATGGCTGAAAGCTTTTGAAGGCCATCTGAAGGATATCAATAAGGAGGGGACAAGGAAAGAGGTTATTATGTGGGGCGACAGTACCTAGGCATTACAGCAAAGACTAGGCCATCGTAATGTATGAAATCCAAGATATGAATGGTATGGTTGCGTGGGTCAGATCTAGCCTCCTTTGTGTTCAACCTGCGGAGTACCTTGAGCTCATCGGATAGCGATGGTCCCGACACCAGTCTATTAACGGTAATCCGTGACGCCCAAAACACATGCTGCCAGAGACACTACCTTATGACAACCTCTCTTCCTTCTGAGTCTCGCGCGGGCCAACAACTCTTGGACTATGCACATGAGACCTAGCCTTCACAAAATATATGAGCCCTTACATAAAAGGGAAACGGAATTTCCGAATCATTTCCATAGCCGCGACGAGCATATGGGTATGAGGGCGAATCATGTGCTTTGCGTGCAGGTGGGGGGCACAGGGCCATAATTGATTCCGCATTGCTGTGGTACAAGAAATATCCACGAGATGCGAAGAACGGCCCCAAGAATTTCCAAGCCCGAAGCCCAGTACATATTTGGTCAAAGTATACATCCTGATCATCAATGGCCGCTTCGGTAAACCTCCAGTGGCTAGGGTCTCTTGAAGCAGGATAGCCTTCGCGCCAGGAGCGGAAGGTCCACACAAAACGCTCCAGTAAACCATCAAGTCGGACTATTCTTATACGACGCCGAGCCCATAGGATGCAGACGGCACCCGAGACTAGGGAAGTGAGAATGAGCATATGGAGGTCGTGACCTAAAATTTGCAGGTGGCCACATATAATAATATTGAAACCCGATTTATGTTTGGTCTTATTTGCCTGCTCTCCCCCTTGACATGATGTAAACTTTCGATACTCCCTTATTCGCCCACCCCTGACAATGCTTCACTCGCCCAGACGCCAAGTGCGACTACCTTTAGGACAGAGCTTGACCGGCAAGAGTTACCTCTTTTCCTAAAACTGGCGTGAGGATCGCTTGAATATGCTTAGGGTAGGACCCTCAAGAGCAACCGCAATATTAACAGTTGGAGCACGAGAACCTATGAGTATATTCAGCATTTCTGCAGGACTTGAAATCCGTTCCCAGGTCTTTTATTTGTCTGGTCGAGCCCGTCACCTATGAATCTGATGTACTCTGGAACTTTGAGGCGTCGATGATCCTGGTAGCGTGCCAGAGAAGTAGTGTCAACAGAGGTGTCATACAAAGAGGAACCACTGTTCCATTAAAAGGTGTGACTCGGCGGCTAACATTGCCGCCTCTCATATACGATAGATTTACGCGGCAGCTCGGGGTTCGATTCCCCGTACCCGAATGTTTTGTTGTCATAGTGGACCGTATGGAACCACGACAACGCTATACATGTAAATTTACCTTATTCTGCTTCTATACTTACTTTCAAACACTCTTGGCGTGCTTGTCATTCTGTCCTAAACCAGTGTAGTTGACGATGCTACTTATGATGGAGCTTTCCCCATCAAGCCGTTGCATCACACTCGAATCAATCAGACCACCTTTTAGGCCAAGTGTCGAAGTAAATGTCTGCTTCCATCTTCCTGTCCTTGACTGGCAGCTTGCGGTTCCGATCATCATCTAGTGCACCTGCTAGTCTTTAGCGGAAGCGGAACACATGCTTCCTCGGCATATTAGATATGTACACGGCATTCCTGGCATTCCTAAGTACTCCTATCACTAGAGATCATGATCATTGCTCAACAAAAGTAAGTACTTACCAGCGTGGGGCGCTTAAAATAATTTAGCTTGGCGTGTGTTATATTCTGTGACATCGCCATGTGAAGGCACAATTGGACACGACGTCCCATGATCTTCCTAGTTTTAGCATGTCTTCCTCGGAACCTGCTTCACAGATCTGCCTTCTATAATGTCATGGTATCAAACTGTCAAGGTACAGTTGATTCCGGGTGATGTGGTAGTCTCAGCGATGACGATATAAACTATCCTCTGCGGTTGTCAGCCACTTGATCTGCCCCCATGTCCAACACTGGAGAAGTCACCAAGAAATCCCGTACACTTGTGCTCTGCTTCGATGGAACCTCGAATGAATACGATGACAACGTCAGACCTTAGTTACAGAAGTTTCTCCTTTCAACCACGCGACTGACTATTTCATTCGTAGAACACCAATATCGTCAAATTATTCGCCCTTCTCAAAAAAGACGACTTTAACGAGCAGTTATGTTACTACCAGGTCTTTTGATCCCAGATCCTCAATCAGTAGCAACTTTCTCACGTTTACTAGTCTGGAGTAGGAACGTGGTTTAATCCCGGAGTCGTCTCCCCTGCTTTCGAGTGGGCCGCCAAAATACTGGACGAGGCTTTTGCATGGTGTGCCACCATTTCTAGAGCATTTCCCCTCCAGAAGCTAAATTAGTGGATATGCTAGGTATCTTGATGCTCATGTTATTGATGGGTACAGGTTCCTGATGCAAAATTATCGAGTTGGTGACAGGATATGTATTTTTGGTGCGCCATGGTAGCAACTCATCAAAGTCTGACACTTATATCTTCTGTTTGGTAAGGATTTTCTCGTGGCTCGTACACTGCACGGTATGATCTTCCATATATTTTTACTTCACCACCTTTTTCTTACCTACGACTGTAAGAGCATTGGCAGGAGCCCTATATAAGGTACGTTCCTCAACGAGTCTGGTGGGTTGATTCGAACCCTCTTGTCAGGTTGGACTACTTCCGCGAGATAACGAACAGCAGCTCCCTTTTGCCTACAAGCTCTACAAACGTGAGGATCAAGATGGCATCAACCTTTGTGCGGGTTTCAAGCAAACTTTCTGCCAGAGCGTCAAAGTTGAATTCATGGGTGTTTGGTATACCTTAGAATACTCTATCAATGCTTCCTGTCGTCTTGACAAGTGTTTACTCTCCAGGGACACCGTTGCCAGTGTGGGCGTTGTGATGGGTCGCACCCTGCCATTCACAAACTCAAACAGGGCGATTAAAACTTTCAGGCATGCTTTATCCCTCGACGAAGTGAAAAAATTGCGTCCCTACGTACCTTGTTTCTATGCTGACGCTGTCGTCAATTAGCACCGGGCGAAATTTAGGCCTAATTACTATCATCGCCCAGCACCAAGCCCCGCTGCAGCGGCCCTCGACCCTGAGCAAGCAAGCCCCGTTGTTGAAACCGACCCCTCATCAAGCAAGTCCATCAAGTCAGACAAGTCAATAATCAATTCCTCGAAACGCCCCGGGGTAATTACCCGATTGTTCAAGCGATCGCCCAAGATATACCTGGATAACACAGAAGAAGGACCCCCCACCGATGTGTTAGAAGTTTGGTTCTCAGGATGTCATAGCGGTAAATAAGCTGTAAAGTTTTATCCATTGAACAACCAACCGACCCGACTATTTTTAGATGTCGGGGGAGGAGCGGTGAGCGATGCGACCGTCCATAGTCTAGGAAGCATCAGCCTTCGATGGATGGTGCGGGAAATCATGAAGTCACAGTGTGGCATCCAATTTGATGACTCTGCCCTCACACGAGCGTCTATCCCCCGCAACGTCTTTCCTGGAGCTACAGTTGATACTAGCCCTGACCAGCGAGAGCTAGAAGAAAGTGACGCCTTGGAACCTATCCACGACGAGCTGAAGATGAATGTGCTATGGTGGCTTCTGGAGATTATACCTTTGCATTTTATCTGGCAAGATGCAAGTGGAGTTTGGCATAAGGAGTACAGGTGAGTTGAAATACCTTCGAGAACTTGGGGTGCGCACCTGAGATTCTTGCAGCTTCCATCTGGGTAGGGGTCGAAAGGTTGCCGATGCAAACCCTTTCTTCCACTCAACGGTGCAACAACGAATGAAGAGTTTATTGAAGTATACCCCGAAGGCACGATGGACCCCAGGATCAGAAGTATATATTCACTGATACCCAGATACGTCTCAACCACTGCCCCCCGCTTACGACCTTTATACGATCCCCCATGACCATCGATATGAGTTCACTACGTGCTACCGAGAAATAAGAGCACAAGGATATAGTCAGATGAATATCTTAATTGGTAACGACTACCAGTATATCTTCGATTTTTACTTCTCGATCCAATTGATATACATATATTATATTTGAGTGTTATGCTGTGGTAATCAAAGATACCCCAACTCCCAGGAGGAATCAAGACTGTGAACTACCTGGCCCACCTTCGAGTTCGGCATAGTTCACGCCAGAAGACAATTCATCTTCTTGTAAGGCTGGCCGGTTAGGATTGCCAGCGGTAGTGCCAGCGTCAACTGGCAGTACTACACCTGTGATCCAACGCGCCTCGTGGCTCACCAGATATAATGCTGCGTATCCGACATCCCAGGCAGTCCCCTCAGTGCCCAGGAGGGATTGGGCCTTCCGAGCTTCTCGCATCTCATCGGTCATTCCTCTAACTCTGACCATAGGGGTATAAATCATGCCAGGTGCGATACAATTGACTCTGGTTACACCGATCAATGGGTATTTCTTCACTACTCTAAAAGTTCTCTACCTTATATTCTCCTTTCCATGATGAGCAGACATCGCGCGAGTTAATTGGATGATGGCCCCTTTCGAAGTTGGGTAGAGTACGCCAGGGTTACCACCGCGGATACCGGAAACAGAGGACATGTTGACAATGGCTCCCCGCCCTGCAGTTCGCATATGAGGAATGGCGAAACGAGACATATGGACCATCGATGTAAGGTTGATCCGCATGTCCCGATCCCAAGCCACGAGATCAACATCAACGACCGTTCCGTGAGGGCCTCCTACTCCGACTACAGTGGGTTTCAGCCATCTGATAGTAAGATTCTTGTTGATGTGGATAATACGAACCGTTATTGACGAGAATGTGGATCTCTCCCCAGAGTTTGAAGACATTTTCAACTGCCTCCTTGCAGCTCTCTTCAGAACTAACATCTACCCGGAAAACTTCCGCAATTCCGCCTTCATCGATGATAAGCTTCTTGGTCTCCTCCGCCCAGTCGACATTCAAGTCCAACAACGCGACTTTAGCACCTTGCCTGGCTAGGGTAATAGAAATTGCACGACCGTTCCCGATCTCTCCAGGTAAGCGAGAACCAGCACCAGTGACAATCGCAACATCCCCGTCGAGACGAAAAATGGGTGGTGGGATGGCCATATGATAACTTCTGCCCAAAGGCCCGTCAGAGCGATCGTCAGCGTGACCTACATAAACTATATGTCAAGAGAGGTTCAACTCTCATGACCAATGGGATTGGTAAGAAGAATGATTCCGTCTGTGGGATTAAGGAATCCCCATAAGGTCATCTGGTCTCTCGTTCTTCAAGACTGGTGCCGAGATGCCAAGGCGTGTGTGTGTCATTGACTGTTCTAGATCGCGAACCACAACAAACATAGATAAATCACGCCAGCCCACATATGATGCTATAAAAACTCTGGTAAACTGCGAGAAACCCCCACATGGAGAATTATGTCGGAGTAAGCCGACCCGGATTTCTTAACGTTGCTCTTAGTCTGATGAGTGAGGGTTTTGATAGCAATATGAGCTGTCTACACTCACATGATATCTTGGAAGTGTCAAGACGAACAACCAAACCGATGCAACTGTTTGTATCAAGATTAATGTACGAACACTGAAGAACACAGCTAGGGTAGCGCCGTATACCCTCGTATACCACACACGGCCGCGTTGTTCTTTGTTTACGGGTGTCGTGAAGAAACAGAGCACACCACGGCCGGCGGTTTCATGTCTGCAATAGTTTTTCCAACTTCTGATGTGTTACAGCATTGACCTGTATTGAGACACTGATGAGGACCATGTACCCTTGCTTAAATTAAGACAAAAACGAGTTTAGCCTTAGGCGGTGTCTTGCTATGCGTTCCTAGCGCTGCTGGAATCACAAAGTGACGATCATGAGAGTGAAAGGCCAATACTAGAGGCTTTATATGGCTGAGCAATGCATCCCCGTCGCAAAGCTGGGAGATGTATGTAATACCTCTAAGCCCAAGTACTTGATTCTCATTCGGCAAAACAGATGATTTGATTATTGTGTAATGGCGTTTCTGTAGTGTGCCATCAAGACTTGGGTCGTGGCGCCGTCCGTGTTTGTGATTGTAGCCGGTAAGCTGTAAATGTTCGTCAGTATTTGTCGTGGGATTGGTCTTTATTTCCCTATTCGGTAGCAAGGGGGCGGGAGTACATCCCTCTACGATTTGGAGATAATAACTTGCCGACTTTCGCCTGGAAGGAGCACCAATATGGTATAGTAAGCACTCTGAGGCGTGGTGCTCATTGTCTCGGGGGTGACGCTATCTTTGGGTTTGGAGGCTAAGACCAAAGTCGCCGCGGGTAAACGTGTGAGTTCAGAATACTTCGGACCTTCCATCCCAGTTCTAGATAGCGTTCCAAAACCTTTTCGTCGTTCTCCCTAATTCCGCGCAGTACCGGATATGTTGTTCAGTGTTGCTTCCATGAATGTCCACATGAAGGTGAATATAGATACATCAAAAAGCGATATGATCGCCTGATTTATCTCCAGGATAAAGGGTTGGATATTCATTGTATCCAAACGCTTGACATATGGGTACCAGTGCCCTTTAGATATTGGCTCCGCCGGCCTTGTTACCCGAGCCGAACCCAGCGGAGGCCAGGGGGCAGCTGGTGCTCCCCGTCAATCATAAGTGCTCGTTTGGCGTGTGAAGTTTGTATCTAGGAATCCGAGAAGAACTCGGTGTGTATGCCACAGTTATATATGTTCGCACCGACCCCCTTGAAAGGAGCTGAGTATTTTTATTCGGATTTATAAAAATAATAAATCAATGGTGATGGCATGACTGATGGCGTTGAGAATGATGGAAAGGTGAACAGTGAACGGACCGCGACAAACGCCGGCCCTTGATTGGGCACGGTCTTGAAGATTGCGGCAGAGTAACAAGGGCGATAAGAGCAGTGGTGAGACGCAAGATCATCAGAGCATCCTCGAATACAATTGGGAAAGGGATGACTGGATATAGTGTGTAAAGGAATCGATCTGAACCTGATGTTATCCAAAAATCCTAACCACCTGACTGTCGCGGGTGTTCCAATGACAGCGAGGCGCCAACAACCTGGAGGAAAACTCTATTATATATCGATGGGTAACGATCCCGAAGTGTCGGTTTCCCGAGTTGCGGTGGTAGGCCCCAAATTAAAAGGGAGTGACAGGAGTAGTGATGGCAGAAGAGGCGCACTATACGTTGGTTGGGTTTAAGGAGGGCCACCATCAATGATGTACTTTGGATCATTGGGTTCCAACATATTCCACCGCCTTCCTTGATACGACATATGCCATTGAATGTGGTATTTTGAGATATGCAGTGCATGACGTTCCAGAAGTCATCCCGGTATCCGAAAACCTGAATAATACAGGTGAAAAAGAAAAACTCCCCGAGATGGCATCGAGAACACTTTGACCCAACCATATCTGGGAGTGGTAAAGTAGACTTGGCATAGCCCATCAACAGCGTGCACGCATCAACGGCATGCGATCGAGACCTACATCTCGAAATCATCGTATTTCTTCTAGAAGACTCTGTAAAGCGAGGCTTTACAGAGATGATTGTTCCTTTCGTATATTGTGGGGGGGCAAACGATGGGTAAAGGAAAAGTTTTACTGTTAACCAATGACAAGGCGAGGATATCATTGATTCTTTTGTATTATCCCAAGGATTTCTCGCGGAACAGAATATACGGTATTAACTCACGTTCATAAACACCACCGACAAAGACGGCACTTGTGAGCAAATAGCTTTCCCAATGAAAAAAGGACATGTCACAAAAACTGGAGGGGGTAGATAGGCGAGAAAAAGGTTATCAAGAGAAAGAGTCCGAAGTCGAATACTACATTTAGAGAAGCTGTTAAAGACGATCCGGAAATTCAGTGAGCACACCTTCCCTTTGTTTCCATACACAGTCGAAGTTGATGGTATGATAATCTATATATACCAATGGACCCATTGATATTGGTTGGCCTTAGAGACGAGTGACGAGATCTTCAAGTAAGAGCGGTGTACTGCAGTGTACCGCCGATGGTTTGATCAAAAGTTTATCAACCCGAAAACATAAATATCATTGTCGTTTCCACGGTGTGGCATAAGGTGGAGGGACTTACGCCCGGAGTCATAGTGAGATCGGTGAAGACAAGACACCATCGTGGTGGCGGTAACGAGAAAAGAAACCAGGGCTTGGCGGAGATTATATTTTTTCCACGTGCTTTGCACGGTCGCCAATCTGGAATAAATAAATATCATTGAGCAGTTGAAGGTTGACTTGCATCGCCAGCCATCTTCCTTTTCTCCTGCTTTTTCCGACCCCCGTCGTTCGTTTTCCTCCATTCTCAACTGGCGTTTTAGTCTGTTATAATGGCCTCGCCTATTTCGCCCATCAGGAAGAAGCGGAATTTCAAGGCCCTTCAACTTGCTGTAACTAAGCCTCCTCAGCCAGCCCCGCCCCCGGAACCTGAGCCAATAGCCATCCGACAAGCCCCAACGGCGGCGGGCGCCCCCGGTGGCAAGAGGAGGCCCCCTCCGATGACGCTCAAGGCCCCGAAGCTCCCATCTCATGGTGGTGCTGTATCAGCTATTGAGCAGGAAACACCAAACATGTTGACAGTGGTGAGCAATGGCCCGAATTCTGCACCCAATACAGCCTCTCCTTCTGCACGGAGGAACACGTATCATGCCACCCTTTCAAACACGCTTGCCAATCTTGATATGAACGCGGAGATCAAATTCGACCTGCGAAATGAAGACCTGAAGGATCTGCAAGAACTAGGGCAGGGGAATGGTGGGAGCGTAAAGAAAGTTGAACATACCCCAACGGGCACCATCATGGCCAAGAAGGTGTGTTCTAGTACTCAAATCTCACCAGCTTGAATTTCTTACACCTCATATCTGGATGCATTGCAGATCGTACTCATCGATGCCAAACCATCTGTGCGGAAACAAATACTTCGAGAACTGCAGATCATGCACGACTGCAACTCAAAATATATCATCTCTTTCTGGGGCGCCTTCTTGGCGGACCCCAACATATGCATTTGCATGGAGTTCATGGATAAAGGATCTCTTGACGGGATTTACAAGAAAATTGGACCCATTGAAATTGATGTCGTTGGCCAAGTCGCATTGGCTGTACTTGAAGGACTGACATATCTTTATGATGTGCACCGTATCATCCACCGAGGTATGTGGTTTTGATTCCAGACTTCCTCCCATCATACACGTGACATCCTCTTGCCCATCCACTAATCCAAATCTCACCATGAACCGACGAGATCTAATATCTGAATCCGCGCAGATATCAAGCCATCGAATATTCTGTGCAACTCACGCGGGGAAATCAAGATTTGCGATTTCGGCGTGTCGGGCGAGTTGATAAACTCGATTGCCGACACGTTCGTGGGGACGTCAACTTATATGAGTGTGAGTAGCTTTTATGTTTACTCGAGTCCGCCTCGCTAAGCATTGGATACGCCTAATTCCACCTTCGCTTCTCCTGTATAGCCTGAGCGTATACAAGGAGCTCAATACACTGTAAAATCCGACGTCTGGTCTCTCGGGGTGTCTCTTATCGAGCTGGCCCTCGGGCGTTTCCCTTTTTCCGAATCATCTTCAGACGACTCTGATCTCTCCGACTTCGAAGGCACTCTGTCTCCGGCGCGCCCAGGATCTCTAGCTTTAGGACTTCCTCCCACGCGACCACGGATAAATACGGCAAAGAAGGATAAGAGGAAGAGCAAAGGCGTCAGTTTGCAAGGTGGGGGGATGACGATGAGCATCCTGGAGCTCCTGCAGCATATTGTGAACGAGCCTGCTCCGAGATTAACGCCAGAGGGTCGTTTCCCACGAGAAGCAGAGGAGTTCGTCGATAGCTGTTTGTTGAAGGACCCCGATGCGAGGAAGACACCAAAAGATCTTCTTGTGAGATGTGATTCCTCGCTGTTGATATTAATACTGACGCTTCTCTTGTCATCTAGAAGGACGTATGGATAGAACAAGCGAAGGTATCGAACGTTGACCTCGAAACATGGGCTAGCACCTTTTAATCCCCTCGCCCTCTCCCCGTTAAACCAAGCGTTCTCCCATTTTTTATGTACCACTCTCCCGTCGCCTTGTTTTTTACGACCAGTCTTCTTCTGTCCTTCTATCACGAGTAACGAATGTATTTTAGAAGCCAACATATGGTAACCATCGAGTCAAACACTATGCAATTAAGAGGCCCGTAATATATCTATACGGTTTTGCATAGTTGCATAGTTGTACATAGAACAATACCTCCGTATTTCGAACAGAACTTATTTGCTCATGACCGTGTTGACATCCAACAGAACGGTCGACTCATGGATCGAAGGTGATTGTCCGATGAGAGCCCTTCATCACAATACCCTGGGTTCTAGCGAGTTCGAATCTTGAGATCACAAGACCGCGATGAGTACCGAAAATCCCACATGACCACCCTTTGGGAAGAGACAGTAGACGAACCCCGACATCTTGAAGCAAGAGCTGGGCGATTCATGAATCGGATATACAAAGCGAGGGCATGTGTGCGTAGCCAGGCGATATCCCTGTTTCGTGATGCATGGACCATTTGATACGTTTTGACTCTGGAGTCCAGAGTTCCTATATATAATCGCTTTTTCATTGTACAGCTCACCTGGTGAGCTCAGTGGACAAGTGGTTGTTCGATGTTTAGAGCGCAATACTCACTGAGGAGCCTTGACACCCAACTCATACTCGATTCAAAGCAGTGACGGACAGTCATGACCAGAGACAAAGAGTCACGGTCAAATCACCGTAACTAGTCATTGACCGGTCCATGACTGTCACATGCTTGACTGTGGCTGAGTCATTACGTCATTTTACTTAATTCAGTTTTCTGTATGAATTAAGAGTGCTGTTTTGCTGGTCCTGATAGCAATCAGAAGACACACAGATCTTTTGATTAGTTCCACAATATAAACTCTATGATTCTTGTGCGTCTGGCTCAATTCCCCTCTTATAAATCATGCCAAAGGCCAGTAATTGATCATGGTGGTGGGACCACTATGAAGACCACCCATCTTTCAAGTCTGGTCAAGGAGGTACTGAAGGCTATGCTGGTGCAGCCTCAAGTGGAAAGCATAAAATTTACTGTAAAAGATGCTTTGATAATCATATTCTTACTGTTATACAACAAGATAAGAATAATGTCACACTTGGTCATTGTGCAATCATGTGTGATCAGCAACAGATAGAATCTTATTGTATGTCTCAAATTGTAATATCCTGCATATGCCTAAAATATAATAGTATGGATGCTGAAAGCTGAATCAACACAAACTGTATATGGATGATTCTGCCACTAGCACTGCCCTCAACCATCTGTGAGTTTGTTTGCTAGTCAGTGAGGATGAATGATCAACAGCAGAAGAAGCACACAGTGGCAAGTTTACCTCTGATTCCCCCACCAGTCGGCGATGGTGATGTGAACACACAGAAATGCTTCAATTTGCCCCTATGCCATCCATATCTTATAATCCTCCTGGTCCTTCACCAATGGCTGGCCCCTCTACACTACCCAGTGATGTGAATCTTCCACAATATTATGGATGGGGTGGGCTGATCATTCACCCATCATCTTCCTTGCAATACTCCTTACAAAATAGCCCTGTACCATCTGAAACTCAGATCCTCTTATAGTAGCTCTTGTCACCCATCATTGAGTGGTTCCTTTTCAGCCCAGAGCCATTGTCAGTCAGGCACAATAGATCCTGTGCTCCAATGGTCCCCTGAAAAACAAATTTTTTTTGATATTCATGTTGCTTGTTGATAGGGTGGGAAACTGTCCAAGCCTGT
>CEMJ01393760.1:2423-20078 GCA_900068955.1 Clitocybe nebularis | reverse complement strand
CCTTAGCCAGATAAGAGGGGAGCAAGCTCCCCAATTACCGTACGGCATGTCTCTTTCTCGGTGCTGCGTTCCTATTTCCCGCAGGCTACAACAGTCTCCAGCTCGTTTCCTCTCCACAACCCGACTGGTACGGAACGAGAGCACACCAAATATTGGCACAGTTCAACCGCAAAAGAAACCAATCGGCGGCTTCCGTGGAGGGTAAGTCAATAGTATTACAAGCATCTTTTTAGCTTAAACAATATCTAGAATTGTCGGTTTCCTTTTTGGATTTTCTCTCGCATCATCATTTGCTGCGTATCATCTGCTAGAGGAATATCAGCAAGCTTCAGCCGCGTTACAGGCTAGTGTCGAAACACTACAACAAAGTACAGAGAAGGTCGCCCGCCCTCCATGTCATCATATACGAGACATTCATCCGATTAAATACACAGATTTCTACACATGTTAGGAGAATAGAGGCCGTCGAAAAGGACCTGAAAGCATTAAGTCAGGCATCAGCATCCAAAGAAGATATATCCCGGGTTAGAGCAGAAACAAAGAAACTCCTTGATGGATTACACGTTGGTAAGTACTTACAAGCCCCGTCCTCATGTCAAAATCGGAGAATTTGATACATGCCTTTCGCACAGAATTTTTAGACCTCCGATCACATGTGTGGGGGATACGTGGGTAGTTTGTTGCCTTGTATCCAGCTGTTGCTGATTTCTATCATTATAGAACAAGACCTTCAAGCTTTGTCGAAGAAAGACTCGAGCTCAGTTCGAATCTAATGCTAGAACTTCATTCATCACTTCTCACGGGTGGGTAGATATGAGGACAACATTCCCCAGTATAAATCCAGCGGCAATGCCATCTACCACTTTTTATATTCGCGAAAGAAGATTGGACGGGGGGTATTGATTGTCCTAGAGTTAGGTTTTGTGTATGATGTTTTCTGCCCACCTGTCACCGTAACCAGGACGATCCACATCCGGCTTCGAGACGAGGTTCTCTAGACCCTGATCATATCATAACCTCGCGCCGAATACAAGCTTCCATTTGGCCATAATGCAAGATTCGAAAACATACAAATACAGAAGCCGGCTGCTAAACATTGAAACCCCGTTCCGTCCTCGACTGTTTTCTTTTTTTGAAAGATTCGTTCTGTAACTCTACTGTTGACGAATTTGTGAGTCTTTGATGCTTTCCTTCTCAATCGTTTGTTCTGGGTCGTCGTCGAAAGCTTGGGTAGACAATGGCACCGGAGATATCAATCAAGACAAATCAAATGTCTGCTCTTCAAGAACCTCTCGGACATATTTTCCTCCAATCGATGGATATTCATGAGCCGCTTCTACTTATTCCCACAAGATCGGTGTTTATACACGGACAATATTCGGCCTCCTCACCAATGGTCGCTAACATCCTAATCCTTCTTATAAGGTTAAGCTCTGATTTAAGCCCTACTGGGTTCGCTCTTATACGACGTGAAATGGCATGATCCTCACACGCCGAGAAATAGGGCTGAACCATAATATGGGATCACCTCAATAACGACGACCTATATCGGTTTCATTTAAACCTTCATTCTATCTTTATTCACACACACGAGGTATAGCGATCTGTTTTCAAGCACGTTACGTGGGTCGCATGGGCTGCACACTAATACCCATTATAAAAATGTTTTCAAGGTCTCGGGGCCCGGGCGATATTACTGCCCTGAGCGATGGTCAATGTTGATGCCTAAAGTGGACCTGCTCGTAACCATAGATTCAACTAAACATAATCAGCCGATCATCAAGATATTTCAAAAATGAATGAGGGTAACAACCAACGCGGAATTTATATAAAGCTACGTCCGTTCATGTTTTGTATTTCACAACTTTCCACTTTCTTCTTTTTGTCATCCCAAGACAGGTTCTTGTTAGGTTTCTTATTGCAAGTTTACCAGTAGGTTGTATTCAATTAATTGAGTTCCTAATCTCATTGCTGCCCAGGTCGCGGGCGTTACCTCTTCATTGACAACATCCCCTTCTTTAGTGTGGTTCCCCAACAAAGATTTTATATATCACTATGTCGTACAAAGCTGCTGCGCTAGCGTTTTTCTGTCTCTCTTCGTCCGTCGTGGGTCTGCCAGTGCGTCGCGAGGTTCCACAAGGTAGATTTCCAGCATATCGGGATCTTGTCGGGCTCACGTGAAAACTGCAGAGCATTCCCATGAACCCTTCCTTACATCCGTTCGCGCAAGTTTGGGGCTGAACAACCCTGACGGGATTGTCGACCCAGTGTTTGGTCTCTTAGGAAATGCTGCAGCAGCCACAGGGGCCGGTAAGATTGCCGTGAGTCGAACAATACGTTTTCTCTCCTCTTGATTTCTTAACAAGACTATCAGGATCCAACGTGCCTCCAGCAGGCGACCGCTGATCAGGCCTTCACAAATGCAAAAGCGGCGGGCGACGTGCAAGGTCAAGTCGACGCTCTAATCTACCGTGCCCTGGAACGCAACTCTGGCCAAGTTGGTCTTGTTACGGCTCCTTGTACTAGCATCAAGGCTGTCAATCCGGAAGTTGCAGCCATTCAGCAGCATCAGGTTCGTAACAAGCACGTTATTCCAGTTATAAACGCTAAAAACCCCGACCAGGATCCCGCTTCCACAAATGCTGCAGCCGTTAATAAGGCGATCACTTTAGAGCTCGCCAAGCAAATCCATACAGTCGGAGGCGATCCCCAAGATGCCTTGAAAGCTGGGACATTTGCGCCTGGTGATCTCAATGATAATACAGCTAAAGGAAACACTTGCAATGACGCCAACGATCCCAACGGCTGCATATTTACACTCAATCTCTTGGTTCCTGATGCTACTGCTGCTGAGATTGATGCTGCCGTAGCAGGGGGCGACGCTGGCGACAATCAAGCCACTCCCACACAAGCGTATGTCACGACCTCAAAATAATATAAGTATACTCACTCACTAATGATCTCCTCAGGGCCTCCACCATTGTTGCTGCGACAGCAACCGGTTCAGTCTGCCCAGCAGGTGCGCTTTGTATCTATCAGACAAGTATATGATTATAATATGTTTCTCCTTTGTAGCAACAACGGTGACGGTAACTGCAGGAGCACCAGCTAACACGCAACCAGCTGTTACAGTTTCTTCACCGTAAATATCATGATTTATTTTGAATGCCCTGGAGCTCACCTCCTGCAACTCATACAGTCCCAGTGCGACTGCGGCTCCCGCTGCCTCCGGAAACTTACAAAAATTTACGGGTGCTCGTAAGTGGCCGGCGATCCAACAAGCGTAGAATGTCCTGACTTTGGTTGTTAGTGGGGGGTGCAGCTGCCCCTGCCGTTACGGCAGGCGGGCGTGGTTTCAATGTTGCCGGATCGGATTCTTTTGTAGGCCAAGCCGCTGCCATTGGGCGTTCTTGTGACATTCAACATAATCAATGCGCCAATATTGCAAACTCGTCGGCAGGAAGAACACAAGGCCTCACTGTCGGCCAATGTGACCAGCAAAACAATCAATGCCGTGCCGCCGCATGACGCTGACGCTTTCCTCACGCCTGGGGATGCCAACCTAGAGTTGCCTCGGACGAATTAAACTTCATAGATGATCTTAATATATATTCTCTTTGACGGCGGGATCGATCACCATTGGCTATATTCTTACAACTTTATAGTCGTACTTTCTCTTAACATTCAGTGACAATCGAATTTGGTGGCAAAGTTACCTCCCAGGTGCTATTGAAATGATAGGCACACTTTGAATATGCTGTTGATATGATGCATAATTGTACGTGCAAATTACGTACTAACCACGCCCCGGTCAGCCCCGGTCCCCGCGCCCTCCGCCGATCGAAATGGACCTTCGCCTTCCAAATCTTGTCCCTGGACGTATGGCACATCCAACGTTCCCTCGAAACATGCGGTTTTCATATTTGTCTACGTTGCACCAAACGCTCCACGCGGCCTAGTGCCCACGTCAAGACGAACATTCACTTTTCAACCCACGTATTGCCAGCTTGGCGCTAAAAATGGACTCCTGGTGGACAGTTGCATATGGCCATGTCGCTTATACTGTATGTTCTATCGTCCCCATATGAATTGGTTCGCCATAGATAAAAGAACCTCTCCAGTTGGCGAGTGGTAACCCTGTTCTGGCGGCCTCCCAAGCTGCCTTTCAAATCACCATGAAATATCTATCCTCCTTGGCATTTTTCTCCAGTTGTATAACTGCAACATACTCGGTGACGATTGCTGATATCCAGGGACCTGCTTTCCAAAGTCCTCTCGTTGGCCAAACCGTCCACAATGTTACAGGCTTGGTGACGGCCAAGGTCCGCTTAGGTCTTATGTGTGGCTAGGAGAGTTCTCCTACTGAAATAGAAATTTATAGGCCTCCACTGGCTTCTATCTTGCTGGTGATCCCGTTGAGGATGAACGTGTTTCGACTGGACTAAGCGTTTTCTCAACTTCGACCACCATTTTGAACCAGGTTTCCGTTGGTGATATGATATCACTCAGTGGTCGGGTCGCCGAATTCCGTTCAGCTTCCGCACCGAACAACCTATTCCTGACCGAGATCGAATCACCCGCAGACATTGTTGTTCTCTCGTCGAACAACACTGTTACGCCCCTCATTCTCGGAAAAGACAGAAGCCCACCGACTCAACAGTTATCTGCCTTAGATATTGGTCCTGATGGCTTCCTGTCAGTTCCTAACAACGTTAGTCGGATTGAGACCGTCAATGCTACTTTGCAACCAGATAAATTTGGAATGGATTTCTGGGAAAGTCTTGAGGGACGATTGGTGACGGTTCCGAAACCAATTGCTATAGATTTCCAGAATAGCTTTGGGGAATTCTGGGTGCATGGCGATTGGTACGTCACTGGAAAAAATAGCCGTGGGGGGCTCACTATTACTCTTGGTACAAATTCTCCCTATCTTTTACACCTCATCTAATATTAGCCACAGGCCCTGACGGTATTCCTGATGCCAACCCGGAAACTGTAATTGTAGGCCAGCCACTGGATAAAACAAAGAACCCACAAGTTGCCCTTGGTGTAGGTCTCACTGATATCACAGGAGTCATAACTTATAAGTGTGTCGCAATTTTCTATGCTCCACGTTCAATCTTTCTAAAGTTGTAAATATAGCTTTGGATTCTACTACATTCTTCCCATTACAGCCCCCTCTGTGATATCTACTCCAAGTAACGTTATACCCCAAACTACTCTGACGTCTAGCACCGACCAATGTGTCCTTACTTTTGGGGATTATAATGTAAGAGTACCTGTGAACACTCTTCTATCACTATCAATCTCACTACGCATTTCCCTTTGGGATGAAAAGGTTGAAAACATGGCGCCGACCTCATCTCATCTACCAACCGTTGCCTCTCAGATTGCAACCTATCTCCAGACCCCAGACATCATGTTCGTTCAGGAAATCCAAGATAACTCGGGTGCCACCAACGATGGCACCGTGATCGCTAATCTCACGTTAACAAACCTGGTCACTGCAATTGCTAAAGTTAGCAATGTAACATACCAATTTATCGAAATTGCCCCCGTCGATGGTCAGGATGGGGGCGAACCCGGTGGCAATATCAGACAGGCGTACTTGTGAGGAAATTCTTTTGCCCAAGCTTCTTGCTCTCAACCCAATAATCCAGATATCGCCCTGAAATTTTACAACTTGTCCCAGGATCGCCTGTTGGAGGATCTCTAGACAAGACAGAAGTTCAAGCTGGTAAAGCAGGGCCCACACTTAGGTACCTATCCAATCTGTCATCCGCCCCTTACCCTAACCACGTCTAGCTTCAACCCAGGTCGAATTGATCCAACCAACGGTGCATGGAACGCGTCGCGCAAACCCCTCGTTGCGGAATGGCAAACCCAGGGCGGAGATAAATTCTTCACCATTAATGTGCACCTCAGTTCAAAGGGAGGAAGTAGTTCAACGCAAGGAGATGCAAGACCTCCAGTCAATTCTCCAATTGAAGCTCGCACCAGTCAAGTTAAGCTTGTTGCAGTACGTTTTCCCCCCTTGTATCACTTCGCATAGAAGTTAAACTACTTCTCAGGATTTCATCGGATCTATCCTAGCCCAAGACAAAGACGCTAATATCATCGTCGGCGGTGATTTTAACGAATACCTGCAAACACGCTCCGTGTACCAACCATTGACAGCAATCATGACCGACATCGACGAGGTTGCGGGAATCCCCCTGGTAGAGCGATATAGCTATGTTTTCGATCAAAATTCAGAGCAGCTAGACCACGTATTCATCTCTGATGCAATCAAGATGCGCAAAGCTGAATTTGAACACATTCACGTCAATAACTGGTCACCCACTCTCGCCTCGCGGGTCAGTGATCATGACCCCTCTGTGGGTAGGATTCGTGTCTGTTAGTAGTAACAATGTATATAACAATGTAGTCCGGATCCCCCGTAGGAAAAAGGATCACCACTTCGCATCTGAATTATGCCAACTATTATACCCTATGATTCGCATGGTAGAGATGCGCTTTATATTTCAGTGATAGAGTGACTGAAGGGGGTTCAAAATTTGCTATTACTAGCTGCCCTATACATATGAGAGTTTCGACTCGCACGGATAGGTTCAGTGGGGCGATCGGCTCAGTAGACTTTATAAATGGGGATTACACCCTCTCAAGGTTGGTAATCTGTAGGGAAAGGTAACGAAGGCGCAGGTAGCTAGAGGTAGCCTTGCAGCCTAAACTAAAAGTAGGTTGATAGTTCATGAAGCCAGCCTACGCTCGCAGTAGTGTTCAAAGGCATATTTGTTCTTGTCAACGAAACGCGTACACCTATTTTCACCCACAATGATCAGTAAAACACTACAAGCGATGGACGATTCTGCAGAAATAACATCGAAACTCTTCTTACACAGGATAAAACTCTGGCCAAGGCAATCCATAATATTAGGCTGCAACATGTGCCACTCTCTTGGGTTCCTGGCAGGTAGTCCGAGGACCCCGTCCTCCATATACAGATTTACAGCACTGACTCGGAGCAGGCTCGGCAAGATTTTGTTCTGTTTGTGCACATGTAAGTTTATGTATACTAAGTATAGTATAATGTTCATCATGATATTGATATCACTCAGGCTGTGCATATCAATTGTCTGGGTCACACAAGGGTTGCAGCGCCTTCACTGACATTGTCTGACTTATCGAGATTCCGCCATATAATGGAACTACCAGGTTGGCCTCTTGGGCTAGCGATTCTGTGTCCCCTCCTCGTCACATACCTCTATGCACTTTCTAATAGATTGCGGGGAATAGCCCAGGCCCCGTCCTTTACAGAGGACGAGCTAGCGAAGGTTTCATATGGGAGCGTTGAAATTATCAAGTCCATTCCTCCCAAGGTACCAAATTCTGGGTATGCTATTGTTGGCGGTTCTGGGTTTTTAGGCACGTAAGTATTGTGCATCTGCAATGAAACTGTCGTGGCACTGATGGCCTTTAAAAGATACATAATTCAATTACTTCTGCTTCGTGGAGAAACAAATATCAGGATACTGGACCTGCATCCCCCTTCGTCTAAGATTTCATCTCATCCGTCCATATCATTTGTCAAAACTGACATAACCTCTTTGCAATCCGTTCGTGCGGGACTTAGCCAGCCGTTCAAGAGCACGGGTGCCCCTCCGAACGTAATATTCCATACCGCGGCCATCATTCGGTTTTGGGAACGTTTTTCTTACTGCTGGAAGCCATCGTACGACGTTAATGTATCCGGAACAGAAAATGTAGTTCTTGCCGCCAAAGAAATTCCTTCTACAATCCTCATTTACACCTCTACTTCTGATACTGTAATCCCCTGTCCCAAATTCTTACGAATAGGGTGGGACTTAAAGGATGCTGTTAACCTCATCGGTGATTCTGACGAACCATTGTCCTCTGCTCGGCTATCTGGGAGTTGCTACTCCCGTACCAAACGTCTAGCGGAACAGCTTGTTGCCAACGCAGACGGCGAACATGGTTTGCGGACTGGTATCATTCGTCCTGGCTAGTGCGTAAAGTATCTACATTTGCTTGACCCGACTGAAAGTTATATGTCGTCAATAAAGTACAATTACCGGACCAAACGACCGCTTGCTCATGTCTACTCTGGTGATGCCACGAGTTCCTGTCTGTGACAAATATTGGCGCACAACAAATATTTGTGCATGGGATGCTGCCGCGGCGCACCTAAACCTAGAAAATGCGTTGAGACAAAACAATCCGGACGCACGTGGCCAAGCATTCTTAGTTACTGGAAAAGGTCCAGCCTGGAGTTTGGAGGAAAATCGTCAGGCGGTCAAGGTGGGTGTACGTCTACTCCCTGGCTGCTAACCTGCCAGACTCACCAGGTCATAGTATTATTCCTCTCGTGAAATCATTTTGGATGACGTACCACCTTTGGTTATGTACATCTTAGCCCATCTAGTCGAGGCATTCCTCTTCGCTAGATACCACCTCCTTCTACCTTTTTTCCTATTCTTCACCTCTCGCCAGCCTCAATTAACCCCAAAGTGGATGGGTCAACTTGTATATCTACAGCCAGCAACGTTGGAGTATCTCAACAACGTCGTGATAGATGATTCTCGTGCAAAAAAGGTTCTCGGGTAAGGACACCAACCCTCCGATTCCGACCATTCTGAATCAAATATCCTTTTAGTTATCGGCCTCAGTGGGGAACTGCACAATATATCCGCTATACAGTTGATGAATTTCAATCGGGAAGATCAGGATCCTCTCACGGATTAGAGCTCAAATAGTCTAGAACAATTATAGGCATGTAAGTTACGTCAATCTCCACTAGCGTAGCCCGCCCAGGCTCCATTCTAGTTTTAAAAAAAGAGAAAGAAAAGAGAAATAAGGCTTATCGTCCTGTATGTAGCCGCAAGATTGCTCCATCTATCTTGAATTGCTTTCGGTCGTCCACATCGATTGAATACTCTAGTCCTGTTGGCTGTCGTCGAACAATGAAACAAACTCTTCGAAAACTTTCATTCGTTCCCCGACTGCTTTCCTTAAATTGCAATCACGGATATTATATCTGGAGAAGGGAGGGGCGAGTTTATACAAATTGCAAGTGATTGGCTGGAATACCATGTACTTATGCTCACCTGGTAACGTTCCCAGATTGGCTTTTCATTTCTATCCAGTCTTCATCAACATCGATATCCAAAGCAACGCCATCCAAGAACATGATCCTATATCTTCCGCATTGTGACACGCTTGACGAATATCGCATACACCAACCCACTGAAGGAATGTAACGTGTTTGTATTCCATCATTTCCATTGGTTAGTTCGAAGTCCTCAAACCACGTTGCAGACGACGGGTTGATATCATCTAATTGGGGTTGAACGCTTTTCAGATCGGCGCAGCTGTCGTAGGGGTGACCCCTTGAAAGCATGTCATCAGTGCCCCTGTTACCTCGCACCAACCGCGCGGTACTGCCTGTAGAAAGCTTCGGCCGGGGCGTGATATTTATGGACGATAAGCTGTGGGGTATCGTGGGTATAGAAAGATCCTTGTTAGGTTGGTGTGTTTCTGCCTCCGTTTGTGTAGGAACGGGGTCTGCATTTGTAGGAACGTTGGAACCGGAAGTTGACATGTCGTTGGTCACAATCACTTCCTCAGCTGCCTCACAGGTTTGAACGAAAAAAGATAAATGATGTATAGCTGTATCTTCAGCCTCTTCTAACAAGGGCCGGTCGGTTTCCCCGATGTATGGCGGGTAAACTGTTGAGGATATTGATTTCTTTGTCCATTCTTCTCCCCGCAACCCATATATGCACCGTGAGATTTCGATTGATTGAAGCTTGCGTGAGAAGCGAATGCGCATAGAGGCTTGTTTCTGGACACGATGTTGGGCTTCTGCTGCTTTTCGAGGCACCATGGTAGGAGCTCCGAATAGCAATTCGATGTCCCCTTGGGGAGCATTCGCCATTAGAGTGCACTTTGCCGCAGTCGTATACATGACCAACTATGGAGTATCGGTATCAGTTGTAGGTATTTCTGAACAACCATTACCTTTGGTGTTCGTTGTTTTATCTGATCGACGAGGCGACCGGCATCGTTATACTGTTTCCAATACGTTGAAGGTAATGTATTGATGTGGAACCGTTGAGTGGGTTCAGCTAAACAACATGGGATACTGGTATGGGGAGCACTGTATATCGCGATCTTGGGAAGGTCAACGAAAAAAGGCGCTCTGAATCATAAGGCTCACCTTGTCGCCTAAAGGGTCTACAACAAGAACCTCGTCACCCTTCAGACCTCTCCGGCGTTGGTTTTCGCGAAAATCTACAAGCACAGAACGGGAAGGTAAGATGGTAACTTGTCCATAAACAGTCTTGTGCGTTTGGTTATTCAATTGCGTGGAGTTAAATTGAATAGGTTGTGTAGTGCCAATTTGGAGATTATGGGGAGAGGCCTGAAGTATTTTAGATTATAAGCCTATCAGCACGGTGGTTACTTGCTCACCGTCGATGTTGTACAGCTAATTACAGGCTCACGCGCCGGTTCATATTCTGGAACACCATTGTCTTGTAACACTCCAATAGGTTCTAACGATCTTTTACCCTTATCGGGAAGGTGTGTAGGTACATATGAATCGGCAAGAGGTTCAGTTGACCGCGATCGTTCAGAGTATGTCCTGAAGGCTTGAGAGGGTTGGCTAGACACGGCTGTGCTAAATGGAATAGGATCAGAAACGACACGTCTTGTGTAGCTCTTAAGAAACAGAAGATTTGAATCTCGTTGAATCTCTTTTCTCAATATATTCCTGGGGTCCATATTAAGAATTTCGCCAAGAGATGATCGTTTTCTGTTTGACCTTGTCGATAAGGTCAGAGCCGGCGAATTCCTGGCACCGCGTGAACTCGACGGCTCAGGAGGGACTAGAGCTCTGATAGGCTGATTTTGTTCTTCTGGGTTTGGGTGCATAACAGACAGAGGGCGCAACGACTTTGTTGGGAAAGGCTTCGCAAAAAACCCATGTGACAAGATGTTGGGGAGGTACATCCGGTCCTCCGGGTTCTGGAGGTATTAGAAAACAATCAGGGAGCCGGAAACACTTTCTCACAACTTGTAAAATGCTGGAAATCAATTCCCGTCCTTCGATAGAAAGGTGGTCTGGGATGGCATAAGTCGCACGACATATTTTTTCGAGGGTTTCGTGTGCCGTTTTTGCCTACGCACTTAGTAAACTTCTCCCGAAGAAATCAGGGGAGAAGTTTTCACTTACATCGAAGGGTGGCTCGCCAGACAGACATGCGACCATGGTGCACCCCAACGACCAGATGTCAGCAGAAAAACCGTAAGGTTTTCCCAAGGCGATTTCTCTTTTGATAGATAAGCTTCCATGATGAATGAGCAGTAGACGACACCTACGGTGCGACGTAGTTGGGAGAGCCACGCGATAATAAGGCCTTAGAATCTATGGGAACTATAGAATGAAAACGAATTGCGAGGTCAAAGTTTGATAGTTTCTAGAATGTGAGTAGGGTGGATGAGACTAATGCGGATACATTCATGCAAACTCACAATTCCATAGTCGCCAGTCAAAAAGATATTAGCTGGTTTGATATCTCGGTGAACTACAAGCTCTTTTCTCAGATACACAAGTGCGTCACTTAGACTCTTGGTTAATCCTCTGAGTTCGCTTTCAATAAGGATGGATGGGTTTCGCGAGTGAAGGAAATCTGATAGGCATCCGATGGAGCATAGTTCAAGAACGAGAAAGTGTTCCAAAGTATTACAGAAGGATGAGAACAATGAAACAATGTTGGGGTGATGGAGAGCTTGGTGAAGTGCAGAGGTGGAGGAAGCTGGGTCTCTCACGGGTGTGGGAGGTGTAGAGATGATAGTCTGTGGAGGGCATGTTCAGGTATGACGATCGACCTGATTGTCTTGCTCACCTTTTTTAAGGCAAGATGTCGATTTCGGAGGCGCCCGCTTTTACAAATTACACGATATATAGTAGATAGTTTACCTTGTCCGATCACTTCTATTATTTCATACCTCTATGCGTCACAATATTTGGTAAACGGGACGTTGGGGGGGAAAAGTCACGATACTGACCTCTAGACCATTCATCACAATCTTCATCGGGGTATCAATCATAGTGGAGGATAAAAGACGGTGAATCGATCCAACCAGGTTTCTTAAAGTTATGGTGTAAACTGGAACGCCGTAGAACGTTTTAGAGGGTTAAAAGAGCAGGGCTATTCCACGTACAATTCTATGTACAGTGGTTATCGGGTAGGATGAAACTTATATGGCATAAAGGTGAGGCCGCAGGTTTCGCGTACTGGTAGGCCAGACTCCAGTGTCGAGCCAGTCTTCATTATTTGAATGAATTTACCACGTGACCGTGACGTCACGCATAAATGACGCGACTGACGTGACAGGAAGCCTTCGACAATTACTTAGATACATACTCATACAAAATTAATCTAATTTCTACCTATGCTAAAGAAAGAAGGGGGCGACCTGTTTGCATGGGAGTGTTGAATAGACGGCTAATCATTAGGCGCTTCGCGAGGCTATTTATCGAGTGAAGCTCGGTCCTGGGAAGCCCGATGTAGATATGTATAGATAGTATGGATTGTAGTGTGAACGCCGTCCTCCTGAGGGTACAGGTTAACAGGTATCATATAATGCGGAATTTGACTCACGCTTCGTATTTTTTCACCGACGGCTGCAGCCTTTTCTCTCATGGTGCTGATAAATCGAGTTAAACTACACATTAAACATGTTTAATATAGGTTTATTCACCTGCTCGTCGTTGCTTTAGTAAGGGCATCTGCTAAGTCAGAAACCCGCAAGCTCGGTACCCTCAGGCCTGCCTGTAAGAATTTTAAGATGCGACCACGCTCCGGGGTGCGAAGTGTACGTACACCTAACTTTTGCACACGAGAACCCCAAAAGAACTGGTCACCGAACCAGGGCTTTATGATAGTAGGAATCCCTGCACGAAGACTCGCCCCTGTCGTGCCTGCCCCACCATGATGCAAGGCCGCATCGATTCTAGGGAACAACCAGTCGTGAGGAATTTTATCTACAATATAACATTGAGGAGGGATGTCGATTTTTATGTTCTCGTCGCTATTCTTGCTCATCCGTGCAGACCACCCTTTCGAGATGATCGCCCTCACATCACCTGGATATCCCATAACCTGATTAGGATAGTTCAAACATGGAAAGAAGTGCGAGTACAAACTTTGAACGACTGCCTTCACGATCCGGGCTGTTACTCGACCTGGATGTGGCACAGTAATACTTCCGAAGCCTATATAAACTATCGGTTTTCCGTCTTCTCTAGCCTTGTCCATCCAGGTTAGGAGATCAGGAGGTGGTGACCAGCTAAGATCAGGATTGTCCAAGAACCAACTACGGGAATGTTTTCATGAGATATCCAACGGCAAATATATAAGACTTACTATCCAGACACGATCGTCGTGTCTCCCCAATCCAAGGGTTTTGGAACAACTGCCTAATGCGTTATGTCATGATTAGTCGGCCACCGCCCACCCCTCATTAAACCACTTACCCGGGAGAAATTATAGATGAAGATGATCTTCGACTGGGCTAAGTGTCCCATGTCAGTGTTTGAAAGTCCTAATTTATGCCGCCTCCATCGATTAATTTGCCTGGAAGTTGCAGTCCACATGACATTGCTAGTGTGGTGTGATTTAGTATTAATTAGGGGAGGTCTATTTGGGGTGTTACCTGAACAACACATAACTAGAGCCATGGAGTGAGAAAAAAGCGGCGGGTGAGGCAGGATGTTTATGGCTTACGAGGCGCTATTAAAAGTAGGGGACTCGACGGGAGGGCTGAAGAAAGGGTGTGGAAATTCGGCCGTCCTGTAGGACAAACGCGTTCAATAATAGAGCTCCTGAAATCAAACCCGTAGGGTGACACGTACTTGCTCCAGGGCATAGTAAATGTTCGGAAGTAAGGGATATCTAGAAAATAGTTCATCATCACAGCATCACAAAATAGATTGCTAACGAACTAAGTGCTTCCGCAATGTGCACTCCTGCCATCGCGGAAGGGCTTTCTAGGAGGACATCTGCATCCTTACAGGACTCCCAGGAATCCACAAGAACTGCAAGGAGGGCGTGAACACCAGCGGTCGCACTGACGAAGAACACACTCACGTTGATCAAGCCAAGGTCGGAACTAGTTGATGATTCAAACTCTGTTGCGAACTAACAATATAAGATAACTTACATTTGATATGCTCTCTTTGAAAAATTCTGGGGAAAACATCTAACCATCGAAATCAGTGTACAAAGACTTAGACTAGAGATATGATGCGTACCTTGTTATCCACACTGAGCTTCATCAGAGCTCCAGGATCACCACCTGCAGTCCTGTGACCAATTCCAAACCCCACGATCCACTCTTTATACTCTTCATGTGTGACGATGGTTACACTGTGCCCCTCTTTCTTCAAACCAAGTCCAAGGGCAATGTACGGTTGGACGTCACCACGCGAGCCAATAGTCAGGCATACAAAATGCATAGGCCGCATATTGACAAGTATTTCTCGCGGAAGGTTGATCGCCTTGGGCATTCGTAATTGGACAGCAGTCGGGAGACCAACCGCCACTGCGGCCGCAAGGGAACGTGACAGAGGTGCAAATATTCCAGTTGCATTACGCTTCGGAGACCTGGGCGACTCTCCAATAGTCGGGGTCGCAGAAGAGGGCGTTGAGGGGGTCATAGCCCCGGGAGAAGCGACGAAAGTTTGTGAATTGACCTCCTGGAGAGCCGTAAGAAGAGTGGAAATGCGTTTTATAGCTTCGTCACGAATCGATACGGTGTTGAATACTACTTTCATCGGTGGCTTCCCTTTAATTTCCAGGATTATGCCATCGAGACGACAGAAATTCAGATGGAAAGGTTTAACCGATTGCAGTGTGGTTATTGGAATGCGATATTTTACGTCGCATGGTGTGAAAGATTTGCTCCAGAAACAAACGAAATGTTGAGAAACTACGAGATAACCTGAAGAAGATATGTTGCGGTAAATTCGCGCCTTGATAACTATAATGCAATAAACGAGATTAGCATATAACTTTCCTAGTAATGAGACGACACTTACTCCATAATTGTGATTCGCCGGAGTCTAGTGACAGGGCTCCTCGAACCGATTTTTCCTTAATCTTTGGCATTTCATCCTTTGCGCCCCACGGCGCCATCGTTTCAGAAAAGCTCAAGGGGCCAAAGTCAATTAAAACAGGAAATTGATCTAGAGGCCTTTTCTCTAGTTGAGGTTTGGCCGCGGCGATATAGTCCGTCAGATGCGCATAAACTGGATTTGGCCTGACGGTTCCGAGGTGGATTGATTGTGGTTCTGTAATTTCACCTTCTTCGTTACGCTCGTCGGATTGAATCCCTCGAATACAAAGCGACGCAATATACGGAAAATCGGCATAAGTGCCGAACCGTACATTTGCGATCCTGTTGAGAGAACAGCTGAATCTTACTCCTGCCTCGTCGGAGCCTTCTAATGCTTCGCGCCGACGATGTCGATGAAGGAATAGAGCGCCTGGATATGTTGGTAAGAGAAAATACTTGATCTGAGGATTTTGCATCATACCTGTTAGTTCCCTTCTCCAGTCCTGAGCAGACTCTTCGGTGTCGAATTCAGCTGTATCTACTTTCCCGTGTATTGAAGAACCAAGTTGAATACGTATATATCGTGTTTGCTTGGGATCCACGGGAAGAATTTTATTGATAAAAGCCACTGTATTGTGTCAACGCTGTATCATGATTGTCTGAAAGGCGCGCTTACATAGGATGGTACACAGCGGACGAATTCTTCCTTCATCACTACTAGAAGCATACGTACAGATCATGTCGTGCGAGAGTTCCATCCACACCCGTCGCTTAAAGCGCCAGCCTTTACGATGAAGAATAGCAGGACCGGCCTTGATAACTCGTTGCGATGGCGGTAAGTCTGGTTGACTTGCGAATAAAGATGCGTGAAAAGTTAGGCGGTGCGTTGTAATATGTATAACCCCCTAACTCGACAGTCAGAATCGTGAATGATGATAAAATAAAACACATACCACAATAACAACATCATGGATCAGACAACCATCAGTCTCAAGAACGAGTTTCTCCTCTTCATCATCGGCTGCCAAAGGACCAAATTCCTGGACAAGGAGCTCAATGATTTGAGGTGGTTCGAGAGACCACGTATCGCTATCTTCCGACTCGACACGTTGGATGAATGGGCCTTCCAAATGCTTTTCTGATTCTTGAGACTCGCTATCCACCGATTTGGCCTCATCATAAGAATCCGGTTCGGCGGTAAGGTCGCTCTGAGTCCAGGTTGGTGTCCAAGAATACTGAGTCACGCAAAGTCTAGCGACGCGGCCTGCGACCGCCTGTTCTGAAGAATTGAGGTCTCGACCGACAAGGTCTGCAAACCCATTCTGTCCGTCCTTGTCAGAGCAACGAGAATCGATGCAGCCCGAGTGGGCAAGAACTTGTTCGAACGCGGCCGCATCGCTGTAAATTCGAGATATAGTGGGATCTGCGGGCTTCATTAAAGACTCTACATCGTCGCTCAATGTGCTTGCGCGAGAGGAACGACTTCTAATCGCCCTACGAAGATTTGCCATGGCATGAGGTAAAGAACGATAGTCGCCACAAAATGAAAGATAACGAGAATTGAAGAAGCCGGTACATGTGCGGCATTACATTCGATCTCACCAAGCTTAGACATTTGTTTTCAACTGCAGAAGTGAAACAGGCGGTGTGATGTCAGCTTCATGTACGAGTAAGGAAACACGGCGCGTCGGCGCATCACAGTGCTGACTCATCCCAGCTGACTGACGTGTCCACGGCTCCGTCGACATACGGTGATAATCACAATCCCGCACCCACAAGCTTATGATACTGCCACGAGCCTGGTATTTGACGTCCGTTGATTTTGAATTAGGGTTGCGTACGACGACGGCACCGAAATCCACTTCCCAGGTGATATAACCAATAGGCGGTGGGTTTAACCATCCAACCGAGGAAACCAGCCTGGAGAGTAGGTCCCTACTGTGTTCCGTGTCAGCCTATTGCGCATGGAAGCTGAAGCAAATCACTGTCGGAGGATCCCCTGCAAGGCCCCATCAATAAACGGTGGTACGTACAAGAATCGCGGCCCCATAATCTGGCCAGGGAGATGCCAATGTTTATGACAAGACCAGCTGACGCTATGGGTGTAACTACTCGTGACAAGGTTCCCCATGCCTGAGGCTAAAAATAGCCCGCAAGTCTTTTACGAGTGAAGGTGGACAGGCGGACGGAACAGACTTGGTTCTCGCCTCTCCCACTCCACTGGAAGCTCCCAACCCCACCCCAACTCCCTGCCGTACTCCCATCGTAGGTTTAAAGCGTCCTTTGCTGAGGCGCAATCATCAATAGCATAATTGCAGTCACCTTAACATGTCACTTCCACCGCCCAAGCCTGACCAAGCTTACTGCGATGTCTCTGCTCTCGAAGCCGGGATAATACACTTGAAGTTGGTGATGTTTATAACCGGCGAACTTGAACCGGATGCTGTTAGCGTTGCACCATCTCTATCTTTCCTGCTGCAGCACTCGAAAACCAAAGACAAATTCGTCTTTGAT
>CEMJ01393756.1:14809-29487 GCA_900068955.1 Clitocybe nebularis | reverse complement strand
CACCTCGTTTTTGTTCAGGGATGTCCTCATCGCCAAATGCATAGATATCCTCTATTTTTGCGAGTTCTTCTGTCGACCCTTTTTCGTCCTCTTCCCGGTCCCATAGAACATCTTCCCACTGTGTATCGCTGATTGTAACGGCAACTGTCTTCGCATCCCTGACGTTAGGCAGCACGGATGTCAGCAAGTTCGAAAGTAGCTCAGAAGTTCCATCGGCTATCGGTGAATGCAATACAGGGAGGGGAAGGTATTCTGCCTGGTTAAACTCAGATTTTCAATAGAGTAGTTCCTTGATGGAAAGCTACCTCAAGAAGCATTCCTTTGACTGCACCGCCCGCCAATATCACATTTCCAACCCGTACAAGCCAGTCATTTCCTATCGCAAATATGTGTCCGTCAATAAATAGTTGTTGGCCACTTGTTTGGCCCCTCTGAGGTGCACTTGACGCCGACTGTCGCACTGAAACCCACCGGGCTTTTAGTTGTGCTAGAAGCTGTTCGAGCGCACCGGGCGGCCGGAGGGTCAAAAACGTTGTGCGGTAGTGCGTGGGCCCTTGTAAATACGTAGCCTCTTGCCCTGGAGGAGCAGCAGCGAGAACATCTGCTCTCGTTGGGGCTGTAGGATCTTCCAGTAAGACAAAAACATTCTCGTCCATCGTCAAGGCACACATAGTTCGTTCAGAGTGTATCTGGAAGCCGGGTATTTGACCTAGGGTAGACCGATATGAACGGACAGACAAAAGCCACTTTCCCCTGTATTGTCCCTAATGACACAATGAGTCTCAGCAGCATGTTTTGTCCACATTATTAACACCCACATTGTGATTAACCGCGATATTCTCGCGAACAAGTTGTAGACCTGAAGTTGGTGCATTAACCCAGCGGGCTAGCCTTTATGATACCTATTCAATACATGAGGGCCGGGTGGGTGAGGTGGCCTTTGGCTTACCCAGTAAATCCCATCACATTTACAATTGGGCGTGAAGAGGCGTGAAGATTATGTAAAAACGAAGTGACCAAGCGCGTGACCGTGACAATACGCGCAGAACATCTGTTAGTTTCACCGAACAACTCTGTTACGCGTATAAACCACCAAACTCCTCACTATTTCAATGCCGCCAAAACGAAAAGCGACTACGACTCTTGATGAATCTCCCACAAAACGAGGTACCCGCCCAAGCGCTCCTCCCTTGACAGAAACTCAATTGTCGTCTTCTCAACCTTCGACCCCCATCACACCCCGTAAGACTCCCATAAGAACTTACGCAGGAAGGAAGCGAAGCCAAGTACACCCACAGGCAGAATTCGGCGAATCGAAAGAGAATGAGGAACGGAAGCTCCCGCCTGCCTATGCAGATGGGGACGGTGCAGATGCAGAGAGCAGTGAGGACGAGCTTAATCTATCACCTTCCAAAGCCCACAAAGATACTCTGGGCCCACAGGCCGACCCACCCGTATTTGATGGGGTCGTAATTCAGAAACACGGGCAAATATCCCATATTGATACACTACCAAGAAAACAACCGAAACGCGGTCTCATGAGGGCGAACCCAGAACGAGGCGACCTGGACTCTCCCATATCATCGAGGGAGCGGGTTGGACCTACCCCAACCAAAAATAAGGCTGGCACGCGAGAATCACAAGGAGACGTTGCTTCCTTACCCAGAAGAACGAAAAGGCACCTCGCAAGTGATATTTCTTCTCGAAAACAGCCCAAACGTGCTAGGAAATCCACGAAATCTTCCCCGCAGCTTTTCACGGACGAGCAGACATCTACAGATGAAAAGCTTGCTATAGGTCGAGAACTAAATGTCAAGTCTGTCCACTCGTCAGCCATGACTTCATCCACAAAAGGCAAGAGGGTACATCATCCCGATCAGAACATTTTATCTCCTCGAATCCAACTGAAGCTTACGTCGCCCAATGGCTCTGACTCCGATCTTTTCTCAGAAGCATCCCCCATTTTACCTTCGAAAGAAATAGAGTTTGAGTCAATTCCCGCTAGCACTATGTCAAGGTCCGCGTCTCCAGCATTTCAACCTGAAAGATCTGGACGCATATCCTCAACTACATCACCAACAACTTACAGGGACAAGAGAATGATACCACATCTCTCGACCCATGCGTCTTGTCTTATTCCAAAACACTTGCACCCTTGCCTCAATGCTCAGAAAAGGGTGATCTTAACCGCCCTCCAGAACCCCCCCGGCCTTCCTTGTGATGACGAGAGAGATGAGGACGAAGATGCTAATGTCACAACCAACGAAGTTGCCTTCCAACAACTAACGGATCTCTTCAACGGCACAGTCTCTCGGGGTGAAGGAAATAGCTGTCTTGTCCTAGGACCGCGAGGTAGTGGAAAGACCCAGGTAGGAAAATTCGGTCATGGGTTTGTGTTCTGGTACTGAGTATATGGATTATAGCTAGTTGAACGTTGCATTTCAAACCTATCCGAAAGGCCTATCATATTGCGACTTTCTGGGTGGACCCAACATTCCGATCGCCTGGCTATGCGTGAGATTGCATATCAACTAAACCAACAGACGGGTGATTCGTTCCTCTGCGAAGCAGATCAGACACTCGACAGCGAAGATGCTCAAAATGCAGGCATGTACGAAGAGCCAAACCCCTTCCTTGATTCATCCAACATTCCAGTCCCGTCTGGTGTATCCCTGCTTCCATCCTCACACCTCCCCGCCCTTATATCTGTCCTTCCAACTCTCTCTCGTCCTACGGTTGTCATTTTAGACGGTTTTGACCTATTTGCACTCCATCCCCGACAGTCTTTGTTGTACTGTCTGCTCGATACGGCTCAGAACTGCCGAGCCAATGCTGGGAGCAAAGGTCTTGCAGTTATTGGTATAACAAGCCGCATCGATACAATCAATACGCTAGAAAAAAGAGTCAAAAGCCGGTTCTCCGGGAGAATGATAAGAACTGCTCCCCCCAGAAAACTTGAGAATTGGACAAGATCTGTCCAAAACGCTCTTTCTTCGGCTAGCCGTAACGAGGACGATAGGGCCTGTGAAGTAGGTACAGCTGAAGAATGGAATACATTGTGGGCAGAGGCTACCAAGAGATTTATGGATGATCCGTCAGTCATCAAGATATTGCACGAAACATTCAGCATCACTCAGGACATCCGAACGCTGAATAGGATGCTGGTCAGTCAAAACATCAATAATCCTCTATGCTACTAAATATTGCTCTGTGGCCGTCAGATCTCAATTATTTTGGACCTTTCCCCGGCCTCCCCATTCCCTTTGCCATCCAAACTATCAGCAGCAGTTATCACGCAACGTGCACGCCCACGATTCGCTCATCTGCACAGTATGTATTCCCATGTCGAGACCAAGCGAGACACCTAAAAATATACTCTAGCTCTATCTTACCCTGCTCTGTGTCTTCTTATCGCGAGTCTTCATACGGACACAGCTGGACATCCAACTTTCACGTTTGAGATGCTCCACGAATATTTCCGCAATCAAGTCCATGCCTCAACCTCTGCGCCCGTTCAATTCAATGGAGGTAGCATTGGAATGATGCGGTGCAGTCGCCAAGTTCTCATAAGTGCAAGTCAACTTGTTTCATTTCTCAAATACCCAATTATCTAACTACTTTATAGGCATTCGAACATCTCGTCTCCATGAAGTTATTCGTTGGTGTTGCTGCTCTTTCGTCTAACATTGCGAAAGAGTTTGTAAAGTATCGTTCGGTAGTAGAGAGGGAAGACGTGAAGAAGGCAGTAGAGAAGACGGGACATATCAATCTAAAGAAGTGGTTATCAAAGGCCCAGTGATAACAAAAAAAAAACCACCAGCCTTTATACGGATGTAGCTATATGTAAACGATAGGATTGTAATTGTAGACATCTCTGGCTCGAACACATGTAATGCAAATCGTATGATTTAGTAACCTGATGATATAAATAATCTAGTTGGATAAAACCTGTGGGATGTGTGGGATCGATCGCGAGAAAAAGGAAACCGTGTATCGCAGTAGAATTAATAATAATGAGAGTTGTTACCATGCAAGCCCGATGCTACTCCTATCAATAGGTGGCATTAGATGTGACCTTCGTGATACAGCTCCACGTACCGTTTATCATTGGGATTAGCCCAACCATGCTCACTCCAAAATGAAATTAACTCCACTTCCTCGTTGTTGTGGTGCATTGTATCTTTTGGAGGTAAGAAGGTCTCTCCATCACTTCGGAAGATATCAATACCAAGCAACGCGAGGTCCAAATCCGCCGACTGGTCTGGTAATATAACACTCGGTGTAGAAATATCGAACCGAACACCTGGATCGTTTCCACTGGGCGGAGGCTTCGCGGCGTGACCTTGAACCAACGACTTGAAATTCTGGTCCATGAACAAGCTAGCATCCCACTCGCTAGTTTCCTCAACAAGCTCACGAATGATACCCAGCAAGATACCGGGATCGCCTCCATCGCCCCCGCGCCCGGAAGCACCGCTGTGTCGTCTGATAGTACCATCTCTGTGAACACCTAAATCTAGGTCTTGGGGGGGGCCGGGGCTGTCTTGATTTAGTTCTTCTCCAGCTTTGGTACTCAGATAGGGGCTTGTTGGGAACTCGATACCAAGGCTGGTGTCAAGCGTTCCCGTCTTAACAAGTTTTTGAGGAGCAATGCTAGTATCAGAAGGGTCTGCGGTAATCATACTTCTTAGAGGCGAAGGACCGATGGCAGGACTGCGCCGGGCTCGGGCTAGCTGCATGTTCGTCTTCTGCTTCAAGTTGATGTTGGTAACAGGATTCAAAGGAGAATTAGGGAACGAAGCTAATTTGGGCGAAAACGCCAGAGATGGTGAAACCACAGGAGAACTTGCGTTGACGGGAGAGGCTATTTGTGAGAGGGGCTTCCGGGAACAGGTTCTCAAAGGATCTACTTTTGGTATTGAAGCAGGCAGGGGCGGGCGACCAGAACCACAAATTAGTTGAGGAGCTCCATTGGTGGAAGAAAGACCCTGCGAAGGAACATAGTTGGGGTTGGGAGCTAAAGCGTACGGTTGCGAAATTTGGAGAGTAGCCGGATCCGCTGACTCGGGACCTCCAGAAACGATATTTAATTGCGGGGGAGCAGATCCTAAGGATAAAACTGATAGAGGCGGTATGCACGGAACAAGTAGATTACCGTGCCTAGAAACGGTATTTGTCTTCTTTTGGAGTAGTTGAGAAGATTGAGGCCGTTGGTGATTGGGATACAAAGGGAGTGGAAGGTCTGGGCCATCGGTGGCTTCTACTAGCCTGAGAGATGAATTCGCGAGAAAAGATGACGCAGACATGTCAGAGCGTCTGGTTTGTGTACTTCTGAGACTTGAAGGTCTCCTTTGATTTAGGACAGTGTGAAAGATATCTTTTCGGCTCATGGTAGGTAAAGAGAATCGGCGGAATGACACACTAGTCCCTGAGGGACTTGCATAAGCCTTTGGTGGTTGTACAGGTAGTCGCAAGGAACGTGGTTTTTTGTGCCCTAAACCTGTGTCGCCACAAATTCCGTATAAAGTGCGAACGTCGCCGCCAGCAGATGTTGCTGATGGGGAATTCTTACGGGCTCCTATTTCTGAATTTGGCGCCCAAGTCTGGGAGTCTGCGGCCCTATAACGTCGAGGTTTGGTATACATTTGATATGTGCTAAACCTTGAATGCTGTCTAGGCCCGGTCCAGAACTTGCCTCCAGTTGTCGTAGTTATTTGCTTGGTTTCCCATGCAGGGGACCCGAGGAGACCGACGAAAAAACCGACTTCCCTGTTGCTAGGCCTAGTACTGATGCTACTAGAGAGCGTAATAGGAATAGAATGTCGAGTCGCACAGGAGTTGTCAAAGGAGCAGCCTGACATCAAAGATCGAGAGCGTTGCAGTTGACGGCGTTTCTTCATGAAAATGTGCTTGAGGAACAAGAGAAGCAACAACAGTGAAAAGAGACTAAGGAGAACGGCAAGACAGACTGATCCATTGGCCGTTTCAGTGGGTTTGACTGGGGATGCTGACGCCACTGTTGCGAGGAGCAACAAACTAATCGATATTCTCATCGCCACTCCTCTTTGATCATGGGAAATGAAAATGGCCCACAGATTCGAGACTTGAAGCTTGAAGCTTCAAGATCAAGCTGACTTCTTGAACTTGTTTATGGTATATTCGTGACGTAAGTTATTCCCCGTGCAGGGTCAGCTGTGCCTAAATCAAATCAAACCCAAACACGTTATTTATAGAACAGGGCAGTACACATTCAAATTCAAAGAGTGTCTAAAGCTATTTAGTATCCACCTGATTCACGTAGAGCATCTGCAGACTGGTCTTGGGCTGGACGACGGCACGAGTTGGCAAAAGTTACACAGGATCGAGTTGGCATATCAACTTACCATGACGTTGGGCACGCTCCTTATCAATATAATCCAGCTACGCGCCCCCGATAAACACATGCATAGAATAAGTGAGCCTTTTAAAGATATGCTTACTCCTTTCGTTTCCACCACTCGGTCGATGAATGCTCCAGCGAATCCAGCGCTATGCAACATGTTGAATGAAGGGGCCCGGGAACAGTACCATTGATAAGGATGCTTACAAAATTTCTTTGGCTTTTTCATGAGATGGAGGTTGACCGTTCTCTGCTACGTGTTCTTCGTAGGCCTTAGCTGCCTGCGGTGTGGAAGTTTCATAAGCTATATTCTGTAAAAAAGAGTATAAAACGAACTTCGTAGGAGGCGGCCCCAGCGATGAGTTCATGGGATAAGGAAGCCTGATGCGGGGCATTGTTTACCTACGACACTCGTCAGCCCCAGATTGTGGACGACATGCACATTATGAGTAGACCTCATCATAGGCCTGAGCCTGGTCGGAGTCGTCGCCAAACCAACCCATAAGATTTGCAAGGGTTTGGACTGTAAATTCGAGGAATATAAAAATCCGCCTGTAGATTGAGAGGAGGCCTGGAAAGGGGGGAGCGTTTATTGTCGATTGAAAGGGAGATGTGGGGGATTTATAGCTAGTTGCTGGGATGGGCCGATAAAAATAGTTATCTCATCAAGCATTCGATCTTGATGAGATCATCTTGTGACGGGAATGTTGACAAAAGCTGTTATTTTTACCCAGACCATACCCATGTTTGTATACAAGATGACCACGGTTCACGGTGAGACTTAAAATACCAACTTGGTAATGTATCTTTTACATATTTAGACTCCATACGTATCAATCAGAAGTCTTGATCGAATATTTCCCTCTGGGGTTGATGGTAGTTGATGGTTTGCCTGTACCGGGGGAAAACAAACTCGATGATCCGACGCAAAATATGGGCTCAGACTCACGCCGATCGCGGGCTTGATTAACCGCGAGTCTGGCAGTGTCAAATCAGTAAAAGGATTACCTGAACTAGTACTACAAGCTGAGATAGTGTTGATACAGAATATTCACTTGAAAAGTATCTTTTTTGGTAAAAGTGATTGTACCTTAAATCATGCGATGATATTCAGTAGTTCAAACTTCTAACCCACCTGATGCATGTGTAGTTGGGTGAAAACCAAAGAAAGGATGATTTGCAAATGATTTGTAACTTCCTAGGGCTTTTTTGAGAGAAAGATATCATATTCCCTTTGTTTGAATAAGGTTTTCGTCAGGAGATGCACAACGAAGAAGTGACGAGACGTCATTTTGCCTACCCCAATATTTCTATCTGTCATTGTCAAAGAATCTGCTATGGGATTTGAATACGTCAGATCACGTGACATACGCACCCCAATCATTCGAGTATCATTAACTCGGAGCCAACTCGGAGCCATTCACCCGTGGTTATAACTTCATTCCTGAGCCAAGGTGACAGAACCCCATAATGCGGTCCCACCTTTCTGTAGATTCTTTGCTCCTAGAAAATTTTGTCAATGAATCGTAAGTGCTAAAAACCTACCCAGAACCATTCATGTTTACTTACACTCCGAGTCCTCTAGACATATACAGGCCTTTGCAGATGCACTTGGGGCGGATGAACTCGTCTTTGACCAGCAAGGAGATGCCTCGCCAAATATTCCTGGAACACCAATGTCACCAGTTCCTCGCGTTCGAAAGGTCTCGGCTCTTTCTGACTTTGCGCCAGTAAATTTAAGGGTCAAGAGGTGTGTCATCTGGATCTATCCCATGTAAATTACCAAGACGTTCCTCAGGCGCAGGAAGAAAGGTGGATCACATGATAAACGGAACGATTGGCTGTTTCTCCTTCTTCGTTGGCCACTTTTGGTATGATGAGGTCAACGCCGAACTCACCAAAATATTTACTCAGGAATCCAAGTGTTTTATATTTCTATTCATAGCCGCAGAATTTGGGTTTTACATTGTTATAAGGCAGCTAGTCAATACAAAAGAATGGGTCACGGCATGTGCGTTTAATCCTCCCTCTCCTTCATATTTCTATAAACAATCGCCATCTATCACACAGGGCGTGGCAAAAAAGGGGTGCTAAGAAAGAAGCTTAGAGGTTCACAGAGCTATCAAGTAAGAGTCGTACTCACGAACATAAATTGACGCTTAGTGTGATCAAGGAATGGAAAGAGGCAGCCATAACTCTTGATGAGTACCTACAGTTCGACCAATGGAAAAAAGTAGACGAAGATGCATTTTATGATTGGAGGCTAGTAAAGAAGGTGAGTATACAGTGGTTGGAGTCTTCTTCCTTCCTGACTTCTATAGGTCCGGCGATCTCTGAGGACATTGCGAGAAAAGGGAGACGCTAGAGGGTGTCTTGGAGTCTTAGAAACATGTATCCGCTCTAATTTTGCTGGTGTCGAATCCCCGAGGTGACCGTCATGGTGTATTCCCACCTGAGCCCCACTCATGGTTTTTATAGGCTTTATAGTGAAGTGAGCCTGCTAAATTAACGAAAGGCCGGTAACTTACAGAAATAAAAGACTTTCCTAGGATCGAAAGATCTTATTGAATGTAGGTTTATATAAGTAGGAACAACCCGACATCACAGTGACCAGCTATATCCAGCTTATTTCATTGAACTTGAGAAAGCTCTCGAATATATTCGTGAGTCCCCAGAGCTATCGATCGACGAGAAGAAGAGGTTTTTTAAGAGCGCAAATACCAATCTCGGTAAGCCACTTTCCAATATCCGGGATAAATTTCTCACCCTCTATAGGTATATCTGCTCTATGTTTATCCGGCGGTGCATCTTTCGGCTACTGTGAGTGTGTGATATTTCTACAAACCCACCACTTATCGGATCGATAGACCATTTTGGGGTCGTAAAGGCCTTTCTTGACGCGGATTTACTCCCTCGGGTGATTACTGGCACAAGCGCTGGCGGACTCATCGCTGCTTTAGTTTGTACTAGAACCGATGAAGAATTGAGACTTTTGTTGGTCCCTGAACTAGCAAATAAGATAACAGCATGTGAAGAATCATTCAGCATCTGGATTAAGCGTGTCTGGAAGACGGGCGCACGCTTTGATAGCATTTTGTGCGTCCTTGATTTTATATGTGGAAATAGAATATTCTTACAAAATATCTATGTCGGTATAGATGGGCTAGGAAGGTGGGCCTGCCAATCGTTTTTATTTCTATTTGGTATTTGACGTGGTCCGCTTAGTGTGCTTTCTTTACTCGCGGCTCTATGACTTTCAAGGAAGCATATATGAGAACCGGCCGTATATTAAATATCTCAGTTATTCCTGCTGATCGCCATTCGTATGTGCACTCCACATTGAATTGGATTTTAGCAAGCTGACAATGCCTACAGTCCCACAAAACTTCTTAATTACATCACCGCACCAGACACACTGATTTGGACTGCCTTACTCGCTTCTGCAGCTGTGCCAGGAATTCTAAATCCAGTCGTCTTAATGCATAAGTTGAGGGACGGGAGCGTTGTGCCATGGAACTGGGGGAGTAGGTTTAAAGACGGTTCCCTCAGGTATGGATAAAGGATCTTATCAAATCATCAATGTCTCATCTATACCTGATCTAGGGTTGACATCCCTGTCCAGGCATTGAATCTTTACTTCAATGGTAGGGAAGGACTCGCATTCGGTAGACAATTTCCTAACCTTCCCTAGTAACGCACCCTGTCGTTTCCCAAGTCAACCCGCATGTTCATCTGTTCTTTTTTGCTCCTCGAGGCTCTGCTGGAAAACCAGTGGCACACAGAAAGGGCAAGGGTGTGTGATTTAGTAGATGGTTTCTTTTTAGATACTTCTAACAATGTCTTCAAGGGTGGAGAGGCAACTTTTTATTATCGGCAGCTGAGCAATGGCTAAAGCACGAACTTTCAAAAAACTTCAAAGTGATACGGGATCTCGAACTTCTTCCCCAGTTGCTTGGACAGGATTGGTCGAGCGTATTCCTGCAGCGTTTCGATGGTGCTGTTACGTGAGAATCTCCCTTTCTCAACATCACTGTTCCTCTTAAACTCTTCTTACAGCATCTGGCCAAGAACTCGCGCTTGGGTAATGTCTCTATTTTGCGCTATCCGAATGTCGCACTGACGCTGTGCAAGGACTGGGTCCGTTTGCTGAGTGATCCAGACCCTCCAGAACTCCAAAGGATGATTCGGGTTGGGCAAATGGTTACATGGCCCAAAGTATAGACCATCATCCTTCATGTTCGAAAAAAATGTTGACCTTCATCAAACAGCTTCATATGATCGAGAATCGAGCTAAGATTGAGAAACAAATTTTCCTTGGTCGCCAATATATCCGAAAATATTTACGCGGGAATACTGTACTCCCCGAGCCAAAATCAGCGCTTCTTCAAACGATCAGCCCATCGTCAAGCTTAGACCCCAGGATCCCTCCCATCGTTGTGTCTCCCCCCCAGACTGGATCAGATAATCCAATGTCCGTGGATACAGATGCGGAAGCCGCGTTTAGTGGCGGTTCTCGTTGGTTTTTCAGAAGAGGGCATTCTCACAATTCACCTTCACCCTCATCAGGAGTAACAACTCCACATGATATTTCTGCTGCTCAGGACCCTCTCCGTTCCGCGGCTATCCGTCGAAAGTGGACTTCTGAACTTTTAACTCCAACCCTCAATGTACCTCCTCTGGGACTTCAGATGCAGGGATCATCGCTGCCAACGCTGATATCTAACACCCATGGCGCACCCAGACAAAATCATGAAGGCTTTTTATCAAGGCTCCGCACACAGTCGTTTCCCAACATCTCGTCACCCTTTTCACCGGAGCGCGGAAGGTTTGGCGGGGGGACAAACATAGGGGTAGAAGATCATACATGGAGCAGCGATAGTTCTTCTGAAGATGACCTCCCTGTGACTGAACGAAAACATCTCCGTCATTCCCCGGTCTTGAATTTTGATACAGGTTATCAAGATTCTGTTGGAGGATGAAAATTAGCCTCATGTACTTATATTGTCTGGTTGTATAAACATCTAGTTGTGTATAGACCTTGGGAATGACCCCGGCGGAAAAACATTCATCGAGCGAAATCAGGTTCAGCCCGATAGACCGCACATCACACCGTAAACGAGACCGTGCGGTGGTTTGATGATGAATCACACTATAATGTCTTAGGATTAGATATATCATTCACCAGTGCCCTGACGGGCCTGACCATCCCGAAAGGCCCGTCACAGCTCTGTCACATGACCCAGAGTGTCGCTAAGTGTCACTACTTGTAGTTCCCTTGAAAGCTTGATCGCGCTATACCATGTCGTCCGAGTCGCCTACAAACTCAACTAACGGCTCCAGCATATCCGGTGATGCCCTTGCTGCTGCTGCTGAACGCAGGACCCGTGAACTACCCCAACAACCTTCTGCAGCGCAACTTGCAGCAGAACACGAGAGGAGACAGACGTTTCGCCGCCTTATAGATCCTGGGATCCTGCGCCCGAACCAGAAGGAGCAGGCAATGGCCTCGCTCAAAGTACCATTATGCCCACTGTTGTGTCTCTAGACTGTATGAAAATATTACCCCTTAGACGCTGTTGACAATATCCGAGAACCTGCTGCGTGAACCTGACAATCCTAAGTTCCAGCAGTTCAAGCCCACGAATAACATCATCAAACGAAATCTTATGGATCCCAAGGGCACTCTTGAATACGCTATTGAAGTCAGTACAGCTTCAGCTAGCATATACCAGCCATTGACGGACTTCTCAAGCTCGGCTTTCGACCTGAAGTGCGTTGATGACTACTTCTGTACATTTATACCTTTTTTGATGAGATGTCTAGGTGAAAGATTTCCAACCCTATTATACCTTCAATCTTAGACGTATAGAAGATTTGCGAATGGGGACAACTATACTCAAGGAATTTGTCGACCTTGAGATGGAGAAGGCAGAGCGCTTAGCACGTTCGAAAGTTGATCAAAAGGCCGTGGCTGAGGCAGTTGCCAAACAGGTGAATCTAATCATTGCCTTTCAACATCTCGCCGACAGAAGCAACCACACAGGTGAAACTAGCATTTATAGATGACCGAAAGACCAAAATGCTTCGCGATGAGAGGGATAAGGAGCAACGGGCGGCACGGGCGGCTGCAGTTGCACGACAAGTAGAGTTACGAGAGTCAGCTGCTACTGTGCGGGCTTCGCCTACTCCTCCACCAACCGGGGGCATGCCCGGTTCAGGTCACACCCTGGGAGCGAGGGATGATTCACCCCCATCATATGAAAGTAGCAATTGATAACAGTCTGCTTTCAACAACGACGAATGTAGAACATATTATGGTCGCTCCTCGTGTATTATATACATTTCTGGGTAGGAAACTAGCCAGTGTAGACGACCCAGTGGTAGTGCTGGAACGAACTATTATTACGCAAACGGATACTTCGAACGGTCTAAAGCCTTTGGCACTCGTGCAACGACAGGTACGGTGGGTAACGGAGGTGCAGGAAACTTCGATAATGTTTCCATGGAGAGGATAGTATTGTCGTTCTGAGCGGTAGCTATAATTTAGATTATTTTGTAAACTGGTGATCCGATATAATGTTGCGAGACCTACAGGAGTTGTAAGTTTTGACACGTTGTGAAACTAAGCTGTCTCTTCGGCGCGGTGCAGGTCTGCTAACTGTTGACAGTGATTGAGAGCGATCAAGCCTGTCATGTTCCGCACTGTTTGGCAAACTAGAGTTTCCAATCGATGTGGATCTGTTCAATATCAGGTTGGAGCGTCGCCCAGCTGTTGTCTGAAGTGGTGACAGGGACTGTGGTAACGGTTTGGCTGAGGCTCTGGGCGATGGATTGCCACTATCAAAAGTTAATGTCGGTAATGTTTCAAAGGCGCTGGTTAGACGCGAGGTGCTGGAAGGAGGTTGTCTACTTGGGCCTGGTGATGGTCGTGGCGGAAGTCCTATATTTGATCGTAAGCCAGGTTGCCGATTTCGAGCCCTCAGATGGTCTCCGAAGTTCCGATCAGCGGATCCTGAGTCTGGGTAGAGTCGGCCATTCGTGCTGGATGTGGGTGCGAAACTCCCTGTGTCATGAAAGTCGGGGAGGTTGTTAAAATTTACGTTTCCGGAATTCGTAGAACCGAACGACCCCGTTGATCCTACCCTCTCCATCATCACCATGGCATGTAGCTCTGAATGGGTCAGTCTGCTACTAGGCTTAGGGATTGGAGCCATACGAGGCTGGGTCACAGGCCATAGGTCAAAATAGGGATATATGGCGGGGTCTGCAGGAGAAGCGGTGAGTAATTGCTCATCCATTGAATGGTAGTTTAAAGTCTGACATAGATTGAATACAGGATATTGAACATTGATATTCATCTTGATACTCCTGTCTCTCTCCTCGGTAATGATAGATGGGTACAGGTCGAAATGCGGATAGACAGATGGATCTAATAGTGATGAGACTGATGTTCAAAATGTACAAAGTACGAACTCACATAGATTAAAGTTGGGATAGTGTATTGACCAACTGTTTATGTGGATCTGGGATGAAATCTTGAAACCCTCTTCACGACCTGAATTAGAGCTGGAGTTGCGGCACCCAGGGGTGGTTCTAATGGGTTCTGTGTTGATATATGGCAGCGCAGGATAAACCTCGAGTGTAGGGTAAACTGCAGGGTCTTTGAAATAATCCTTCAGCGACGTTGAACAATTTAAGGTGTATTGAACCTACACAAATCAAAAATAGGATATGAAGGCTGGACCCGGACAGACAGCGCTTTTAAGGAGACATCGTCGTTATCCTGCATTTCTAATATAGGGTCTGGTAAAGCATTTAGATCGTAGTCAATAATCAATAGGCCATGGACTGACACAGTTCAAAGACAGGGTAACCAGAGCTTTGACCAATACCTCCACGACGGTGGATGGGCGAGCATTCGACGCAAGGGTACAAGTTGAAAGCGGGATATAGAGCGGGATCTATTCGTCACTTTAGCGAGTGATAAACAAAATAAGGGGCGAGAAGTACAAATATCAAAAACCGGGTAGGGGTGGGATCGCACAGATGGCTCGATTGTCCGGACTTCTTCAACAATTATTTTGGGATCTGAGCTAAACGATCAAGGTTTGCAGTTGAGGACAAAAATAAATCTTACATAAATGGCTCCCGAGGTTGGTTCTCTCAGGCTCTGCAGTAACATATGGCAGTGCAGGATAAACCTCAAAGGCAGGGTAAACCACAGGGTCTTTTAAGGAATCTTTCAGCAACTATGAACAGTTGAAGATGTTATTGAACCTACACAAATCAAAAATAGGAT